>OZ024761.1:27417408-27434908 GCA_964016885.1 Eledone cirrhosa
TATATATATATATATATATATATATATACATATATATAAATGTATATATATATGTATGTATATATATAAATATATATATATATATATATATATATATATATATATATATATATATACATATATATATATATATATATATATATATATATGTACATATATATAAATGAATATATATACGTATGTATATATATATGTATATTTATATAATATATATATATATATATATATATATATATATATATATATATAAATATATATATATATAAATATATATATATATATATATATATATATATATATATATATATATATATATATATATATTAATATGTATATTCGTACATATATATTAATTCAATAGATGCCGGCGTTCGTTCATTAGTAAAGTTTATTCCCTAGTGTCGGTTGATTTACGCGTCTCACATAAACAGTTAATGCCGAAAACTGAACTGCATAGTCTAAATGTCCTTTCAACCATATCTAATAATCTAATACAAGAGACTAGACACTATAATGAAGGTATTTGATGACACTAAAAGCTCAGGTAGTCAATCCCTCATTAACAATCACATTTCGACCATTAAAACACTTCATCTTGCTTTCAGAACACAACAGGTCGTTAGAACGAACGGCTTAATATAAAATTGGTTAAAAGGTTTCCGAATCGTATATTTAACCAGTCGTGCATACATATATGTTAGGCGGTACATGCATTCCTAGACATGCAGACATATTTACATGTATACACCCATACATACATACATACATACATACAGACATACAGACATACATACATACAGATGGCACTGAGGAGTGCTGGTGGAACCTGAAGGTAAAAACTGCCACCGGGTTAAAGCACGGCCGGCCTGATGTTGTGGTTTGGGACCACACATTGAAAACGTGTTCTGTTGTGGAGATCAGCTGCCCACTTGATGTAAACGTTGTCAGAAAAATACAGGAGAAGGAGGACATCTACGGACCATTGATGAGGAGCTTACAAATCCAGTATCCAAGATACACCTTTAGCTTCATACCCATCATTATTGGTGCTACGGGTTATATACCAACCCGCTTGGACCAAAGTATGACCGAACTTGGATTTGCGGACAAAGAGCGCAGCTCCCTAGTTCATAGTCTACGGATGGCTGCGATAGCTGGCACCTTCAAGGTGTGCAAAACATTCTTGCGATTCAAGGGATGACAATTTCTTTTCTTTTACAACCTTGCCACCAGGAAGGTGGCCGGTCAAAAAAAATATACTCGAAATTAAGAGAAAGAGAAAACATATTATGTACATACATACGTACATATTATGTACATACATATACACAAAGACATGACATACTTAGCTATGTACGCGCATACAATGTATATGTATGTCTGTATATGTATGTATGTATGTGTGTATGTATGTACGTATACATAGAAACAATGTACATTCATAGGCACATACGTAGAATGTATGTATATACATACATGCGCTTACATCCATCCATACATATGAAACATGCATGCATATATACACCCAAACTAATATATATACATACACACACTTTCATTTATATATCAGATATGGTTGAGTAAGAAGTCCACTACACATGAGGTAAACATATATGTACACACACACACACAAATATATATATACATAATATATATATATATATATATATATATATATATATATATATATATATATATATATATATATATGTACGTACTGATATACATACATACATAAATACATTTATGTATATATATGTGTGTGTGTGTGCTTGTGTGTCAACTGGCCCAATAATGTTTAGATCAGGGTTTCCCTTACGGGGTCGATAAAATAAAGTACCAGTAATGTACTAGGTAATTGCTGGCCTTGTGCCAAAAGTAGAAACAATTATTATTAATATTCGAAAAACTCAGATTATATATATATAAATTTGCAAGTTTGAAGAACTATTAGATAAAATATATACAGTATTTCCTCTCCTAGTCCGTATAAATCCACCACATAAAAAATCATTTAAACGAGGCTATAAGTTTAAAATGTAACTATCGAGAAATAATAGACAAATGATACAGACTATCTTCCGCGATGTACAGCCATATAAAATTTATCCAGTTATTTCTTTTAGCCAGTAGAAATTGACTAGACAAATAATTAACTACACGGAGTTAGGTACAAAATAGAAGTTTGAAGAAAAAATGCACATAAATTTTACCAAAATTTTTCTAGTCCCGACCACCGGTGGTTTCGTTCCATTTTTTGGATATACCCGATTTTGGATTTATCCATGAGGCTTGGAACTCATCAGGAGACACCCCAGTCTGGACTAAGTTTTCTACCATGATCCTGCCAGAAATGAATTCAAAATGGCTAAGAACCATCACCTGGCCAGCGGTCAAGGCAGAAGATTTGTGATTGGTGCCTATATTTTCTTCAAACTTCTATTTTGTACCTAACTCCGTGTAGTTAATTATTTGTCTAGTCAATTTCTGCAGGCTAAAAGAAATAACTGGATAAATTTTATATGGCTGTACATCGCGGAAGATAGTCTGTATCATTTGTCTATTATTTCTCCATAGTTACATTTTAAACTTATAGCCTCGTTTAAATGATTTTTTATGTGGTTGATTTATACGGACTAGGAGAGGAAATACTGTATATATTGTATCTAATAGTTCTTCAAACTTGCAATTTTATATATAGCACTGATTAATGATTATTTGCTTAATTAATTCTTCATTGAGCCACACCGTGAAAGGTAACCAAATTCATATATATATCTGTGACTATGTCTAATAATATATATATATACCCCTTTTAATTTAATATATATATATATATTTATATATATATATAGTAAAATAAAAAATATATAATATTTATTTATACATAGTATATATTATATTATTTATTATATATACATTAACGATTTTATTTATTATATATTATACGCAATTTGCATGTAGACAGGTCTCTCGGGAAATAGGGGTTGGGGCGCTGAGGGTATTACGTGGCTGTGAGTGGGGCCTTGGCCCCCAAAAAGTTGAGAGCCTCTGGTGTAGAGTATGTGTACTGTAGGTTGTGGTATTTTCTTGGTCGGTAAATATATTCTGCGTGTGTTGTGTAATCTGTGTTATATGTGTTAGTGTCTTGTGTGTTGTGTAAAGGTGTGTATTAGTGAATGTATGTATATATGTACATACGTGTATGCATGTAGGTATGTACGTGCGCATGCGTACAAATTCATGTATGAACATACATATGAATTCATGTTCGCATGTTTGTAAATATATATGCAACCAGTACCAGCAGTGAAACCCATGCTAGTCCCGTCAACTTATTATATATAAATACACACGCACACGCACACACACACACACACACATATATATATGTATGTATGTATATATACATACACACACACACACATATATATATATATATATATATATGGTGGCTGCCAACTCGTTTTCGAGTACGGCCACTACTTTATATCCATGTAGGAGAACACCTACTGATGCGCGCTGAACGAGTGTGACTTTTTAGTCCAGCCACCGACTTGAAAACTCTGGTACAAATACTACACTTGTGACAATTAGTGACACATAGTGCTGGGCCCATGGTAACATGTGATGACAAGTGCAGAGAGATCTCCAGATATAAAGCAATGCCTGTGCCGTGAAGCAAAGGCACTGCACAAAGCCAGTCCCACTCTCTTAACCAATATGATATTTACCAAAAAGAAGAACAAGTCAACATCATTGGATACCATCAGAGTTTTCCTTCTCCTACAATCCTGCCTTGACAAAGGCTAAGGGGTCATCTCTCTCGGTGATTTTGGATGGCCATTGACGCGCGTGTGTGTGTGTATGGGTGTGCTGTGTAATATATGAGTACATATTGTGTTATTTTATTGGGTGTTAATCATGTAGAGTATTTGTTGTGTGAGATGTGCTACTGTATTAGGAGTTTATTATATTTAGAGTATAGTGTGTTGTTGTATGTGGATTGTGTCCTGTTTATGTTGTGTTACTGAATCAATCAAGTCTTACCTAGAATGTGGGTTGTTTCTAGCAGAGTAATTTTTGGATGGTGTGTAACGTGGCGAGTCCCCTGCTACGATTTGTATGTTTTTCTTGGTATTTTTCTTATCATACCTTCATACCTAGTGCTCCAATTATTATTAGCACGTTATAATTAATTAATTAATTATTTATTTATTTATTTATATATTTATTTGTTTGTACATTTATTTAGTTGTTGTTATTCTGTTTGTTGTTTGTTTTGTTGTTGTTATTATTTTTTTTTTGTTTCTCTTCGAAGCCATTTATTAGTTAAATTTGATAACAGTTTGCGTGTCTGGTTCATTTATTGAAATACCTTGCGTAAAGAAAATAACAACAATCATGATGATGGTGATGATGATAATGATGATGGTTATGATGACGACAACAACAACAACAACAACAATAATAAAATAATAATAATAATAATAATAATATGACAATAACAACAACAACAAAATGACACGAACAAGCAAATATGGCGGCAAAGCTTGAAACAGTTTATAAATTATCTAGGAGGTTCCAGATTTTCAAAAAGAAAAACAAACGAAGAAGAATAAAATAATAATAATAATAATCTGTCAGCCATTATTTATAACATTGAATCGAATGAACAAAGGAACCTCTACGTGGTTGTTCCAGTTGCTGGAAATAGCAGCCACATTTCCAAAATAATTTCTTAATGCGGGAGTGACACATTAGATGGTATAGCGCCAAATACGCTAATGCATAAATGAAATAGAGAATGGTCAGGTCTGGTTGAATGTCCTATCATCACCTCGATTCGGTATTTAAGAATTTGTCCCGCCAGGGTACAGGTACGAGGGATTTTTTTCTCGAAAGACCAACATATGTAAAAGCAAGGGACGATATATCAAGGTTCCTGTTCCGTCAGAAATGAATACAAAATCCTAAAATCTAAAAATTCAGAGCCTTCTCACCCCTGTTGGAGGAAACCCCCTCCCTGGTTGATCGCCACCGCGCCATATCTCTGAATACAAGACCTAAGAAAGACTTGAGAACCTTTTGCTCAGCATTATAGCTAGTAGATTTGCAGTATCGGCAGAGGGTCGGACGCCATGCTTTGACGCATAGAGTTACGGCCCTTGCCATTCTGAGTTCAAATCCCGCCGAGGTTAACTTTGCCTTTCATCCTTACGGGGTCGATAAAATAAAGTACCAGTAATGTACTGGGTAATTTCTGGCCTTGTGCCAATAGTAGAAACAATTATAGCTATTCTGTCAATACACTGCCCACGTCTGGTGTTTTATTTCTCGACGTCTCAGAGATCTCTCTTCCCTGTTGTGTCCAAGTGTTAATGGAGGCCACTTATATAAAAAAAAATGTCTTGTCCTTTTCCCATACCCGATTTTGATATTTATATATACATACTTATATATATATATATATATATATATATATATATATATATATATGGTGGCTGCCAACTCGTTTTCGAGTATGGCCACTACTTTATATCCATGTAGGAGAACCCCTACCGATGCGCTGAACGAGTGTGGCTTTTGAGTCCAGCCAGCGACTTGAAAACTCTGGTACAAACACTACACCTGTGACAATTATTGACACACAGTGCTGGGCGCATGGTACCATGTGACGACAAGTGCAGAGAGATCTCCAGATATAAAGCAATGCCTGTGCCGTGAAGCTTTTATAGTGAGCAAAGGCACTGCACAAAGCCAGTCCCACTCTCTTAACCAAGATGATATTTACCAAAAAGAAGAACAAGTCAACACCATTGGATACCATGAGGGTTGCAGGTGTTATATCAGAGTTTACCTTCTCCTAGAATTCTGCCTTGACAAAGGCTAAGGGGTCATCTCTCCCGGTGATTTTGGATGGCCATTGACTCTTAAGAGCTCCTATATATATATACATACATACATATATATATATATATATATATATATATATATATATATATATATATATATATATATATATATATATATATATATATATACATACATATATATACATAGATACACACACACATACACACACACACACACACACACACACACACACACACACACACACACACACACACACACACACACACACACATATATATATATATATATATATATATATATATTTATATGTATATATATATATGTGTATATATATATATATATATAGTTTTGCGAGGTTTTTTATATGAAATCGTGTGTCGAAACAAATATCGTGTGTCGAAATAAATATACATACATATATATATATATATATATATATATATATATATATATATATATATATACATGTAAAGTTATATTTAAAATTGTTGGGTTACAACTAGTAAATATTTATAACTGATATAAAAGCACTCGACAAATACTTGGAGTATATTTACAATATTAAATAAATGGAAAACTATATTTATAAAACCATATTTATTTCATTATATATATTTCAGGGATATCATATTAACAATATGCTATGCCTTCCTCAGACAAAATACAATATAAACAGTTTTATAGATAAATAGATTTGACATACCGTAACAACATCGACTTGTATTTGAAAAGTTGAATTGGCAGTGAAAAGATTGTACACAGAGAGAAAGAAAGAGAGAAAAAAAGGAAAGAAAGACAGAAAACGAAGAAAAAGAAGAAAAAAGAAGAAATGCATGGAACAAAATAGAGAGATGGAAAGATAGATAAAGAGAAGAACTTCATGTAAAGAAACAGAGATATATATATATATATAGAGAGAGAGAGGAAATAGAGATAGATACATATATATAGAAAACTAGGTAGTGGGACGTCCGTTGAGTAAACGTATCAATGATACATTTATTTATTTATTTATTTATTTAGCTCTAGTATTAATGTAAGGGAGATATATGTGGTTAGGATAGAAACCAGCTGTTATATAGAGAGAAAAATTAAAAATAACCAGACATAGGCGAGGCATAAAAACCCTATGTTTTAATGTAGAGGTATTAGTATGTATAAAATAAAAACCAGCCACTACATTGTAAATATCAGTATTCCTGAATGAGACATGTATCCACAATGTGTGACAAGTAATGATCTTATGTTTAGTTTTTTTTAAAAATTCATATGTTTATGTGATAACTACAAACATCTATGTGAATTTACATGATCAACTCTGCAAAGCCTAAGTTCACGGAAAACATTCTCATTGTGCTATAAAAATTTAAGTATACATATATGTGTATATATATACACACAGATATATATAGAGTCAATATTACTACTATTCCTGTCTTTACTCTACAAGATTAACTATCAAGCAGAAATAGAGAGCAGATTTCAATATACTAATAAAAACATAAAAATATATATCAGAAACAAAACCAAAAAATAACAATAATAATAATAATAATAAGTAATAATAAAATAGAAAACTAAAAAATATTACGAAAGAATATTACATATTAAAAATATTACATATTAAAAATATTAAAATTAAAATATTAGAAAATACTACAATAATAAAAATAAACCACAAAGATCAACCCTTCAAAATTAATTGACAATATTGCCAAGTTCATTATAAGCATCAGAGTCGAAAAACAGATAAAGCCAAAAATTATTTATCAAATCGCATCTAGCAAAGATCATTTCAAAAAGTTTAGGATGCCCATTTGGTCTACATGTGTTCTTATATTTAATATAGAAGTTTATCTAGTGTAACGTTTATTCGAAATATTTGGAGCATCAACTTTTAGGGTAGCTTAATTTTTCATGAAGAATGTTTAAATAAAAATAAAAATAAAAATAAAAAAGAATAAAAAGAAGAAATCAAAGATTTATCGGCTAGTTTCCCATATAATTATAAATCAAACTAAATATACTACATTTTAAATTTAAATTTATATTTAAACGTTGAGTTTAATCTATGTTTGCAGCAACTGAATAAATTTGTCCGTAGATTAAGGGAATTTTTAGATTTTAGTATAAAGAATATCTCCTCTGCGCAGAGGTCACATGTCTCAGAGGATGAATTAAAAGGAATCCCTCTTGAGACTATATTCCAAGCCGTCGAATATCTAACGTTATCTAGCTTAAGTTGCCAGAGTACGCCTGATAGTGCCGTTGAAGATTTTTTGCTTGGATCTGTGAAAGAATTCTTGTGGTTATTATAGCGAAGTTTAAATTCCGTCGATGTGGAACCGACGTAGTTAAAAGAATTAGAGTCAGTTTTAACATTACAATTGTATACTATATTTTTAACTAAGCAGTTGTTATTTAACGGACATTTAGATCTATCTCTACAGTTACATTTGTTAACTTGTATATTATTTATGCTATTATCACTAGGTTTTAAGTTCCTATTATTTATTCTATTAATATTTTGTGCTAAATTTTTGGTGGATGAGTAGGTTAATTTTATTGTATGTCTATTGAAAATTGAGTGATACCTATGTGTTCTAGGGAAGCGATTATCAAGAGCTTTAAAAACTGTTTATATTGTATTTCGTCCGAGGAAGGCACAGCACACTGTTAATATGACATCCCCGAAATACATATAACGAAACAAACATGGTTTTACAAATATAGCCTCCATCTACTTAATATTGCAAATACACTCCAAATACTTGTCGAGCGCCTCCATATCAGTTACAAACACCTACCAGCTGCAACCCAACAACCTAAACACAACTTTCCATATACATATATATATACACATATACACACATATGTATGTACGTGTATATATAATTATATGGTGTATTTACTGTGAACTGGATACACACAGCAATATGTACACACACACACACACACACACAAACACACACACACACACACACATACATATATATATAAGAAACTGTTCAAGACCCCGACGGCAGAGCTCAAGCTGTCTCGACGGCCACCTCTGGACTCAGAGTCCAGAAATAGCCGTCGAAACAGCCCGAGCCCTGCCGCCGGGGTCAAATATTTTCCTATTACCCACTCTACTACCCTAAGTATTGAGTACTCCGGTGCGTTATGGTCCACCTGGTTCCTTACCACACTTCCTTTGTTACATATATAAAAAAATAAAAAAAAAATATATACACATACACACATATACACACACACACATATATATATACACATATATATATATATACACATATATATATATATATATAAGAGAGTATTGAAGTTTGCTTGATATTCAAAACAACGAACAGCGGAGGACGCGTTTCGCACCTTTCCGATAGACAACCTTTCCCCCACCCCGGAAAAAACCCCAGTTGATGGATATGAATCCGAAATATATAGGGACAATTAAATCTCTCCCAAGGTAACTCTCTCTCGTGTTGTTATTTTTATTTTATCCTTTATACTCTTTCCTTCATTCTTCTACACGTCTTATACACGCCACGCATCTCAACGTACACCCACTTACATCTCTCTCTCCACCACCGGATCTTGTTACCCGGAGATTTACCCATTTGCATTGTCGAGGCTTCCAAACGACTTAAAGAAATCCACCATCTATATATATATATATATATATATATATATATGTGTGTGTGTGTGTATATAAGAAAATGAGGTTTTTTGACAAAAAAAAAGAAACAGATGTCCTACATGGATGAAAATATAAGGAAAAGAAATCGAAAATGCAACTGGTGTCTCTTTAAGAATATTTATTTATTTCCTTTACCAGTTTCACAGTTTTTATGCTTTTCAAAAGTAGAATTGAGAAGGAGGGTCTGTGGTTTTTCTCGCATATATATATATATATATAGGAACGAGTAGGACCCCGACGGCCGAGCCCAAGCCGCCTCGACGGCTAATTCTGGTCCAGAACCAGCCGCCGAAACGGCCCGAGCCCAGCCGTCGGGTCCCACTCGCTCCTATTACCCACTCTACTACCCAAAGTATTGAGTACTTTGGTGCGTTATGGTCCACCTGGTTCCTTACCACATTTCCTTCGTTATATATATACACATATATATATATATATATACATATATATATACTCTTTTACCTGTTTCAGCCATCCGGCTGAGGCCATGCTGGGGCACCGCCCTTGACAATATATATATATATATATTGTTTTTCTCGTATTTATATATATGTACCCAGTCCACACTGTAAAGTGGCCGTGTAGGGTACATGGTAAAAAGCTCCCAGTCCACACTGTAAATGTGGTTGGTGTTATATGTATTTCGGGGATGTCATATTAACAGTGTGCTGTGCCTTCCTCGGACGAAATACAATATAAACAGTTTTTAAAGCTCTTGATAATCGCTTCCCTAGAACACATAGGTATCACTCAATTTTCAATAGACATACAATAAAATTAACCTACTCATCCACCAAAAATTTAGCACAAAATATTAATAGAATAAATAATAGGAACTTAAAACCTAGTGATAATAGCATAAATAATATACAAGTTAACAAATGTAACTGTAGAGATAGATCTAAATGTCCGTTAAATAACAACTGCTTAGTTAAAAATATAGTATACAATTGTAATGTTAAAACTGACTCTAATTCTTTTAACTACGTCGGTTCCACATCGACGGAATTTAAACTTCGCTATAATAACCACAAGAATTCTTTCACAGATCCAAGCAAAAAATCTTCAACGGCACTATCAGGCGTACTCTGGCAACTTAAGCTAGATAACGTTAGATATTCGACGGCTTGGAATATAGTCTCAAGAGGGATTCCTTTTAATTCATCCTCTGAGACATGTGACCTCTGCGCAGAGGAGATATTCTTTATACTAAAATCTAAAAATTCCCTTAATCTACGGACAAATTTATTCAGTTGCTGCAAACATAGATTAAACTCAACGTTTAAATATAAATTTAAATTTAAAATGTAGTATATTTAGTTTGATTTATAATTATATGGGAAACTAGCCGATAAATCTTTGATTTCTTCTTTTTATTCTTTTTTATTTTTATTTTTATTTTTATTTAAACATTCTTCATGAAAAATTAAGCTACCCTAAAAGTTGATGCTCCAAATATTTCGAATAAACGTTACACTAGATAAACTTCTATATTAAATATAAGAACACATGTAGACCAAATGGGCATCCTAAACTTTTTGAAATGATCTTTGCTAGATGCGATTTGATAAATAATTTTTGGCTTTATCTGTTTTTCGACTCTGATGCTTATAATGAACTTGGCAATATTGTCAATTAATTTTGAAGGGTTGATCTTTGTGGTTTATTTTTATTATTGTAGTATTTTCTAATATTTTAATTTTAATATTTTTAATATGTAATATTTTTAATATGTAATATTCTTTCGTAATATTTTTTAGTTTTCTATTTTATTATTACTTATTATTATTATTATTATTGTTATTTTTTGGTTTTGTTTCTGATATATATTTTTATGTTTTTATTAGTATATTGAAATCTGCTCTCTATTTCTGCTTGATAGTTAATCTTGTAGAGTAAAGACAGGAATAGTAGTAATATTGACTCTATATATATCTGTGTGTATATATATACACATATATGTATACTTAAATTTTTATAGCACAATGAGAATGTTTTCCGTGAACTTAGGGTTTGCAGAGTTGATCATGTAAATTCACATAGATGTTTGTAGTTATCACATAAACATATGAATTTTTAAAAAAAACTAAACATAAGATCATTACTTGTCACACATTGTGGATACATGTCTCATTCAGGAATACTGATATTTACAATGTAGTGGCTGGTTTTTATTTTATACATACTAATACCTCTACATTAAAACATAGGGTTTTTATGCCTCGCCTATGTCTGGTTATTTTTAATTTTTCTCTCTATATAACAGCTGGTTTCTATCCTAACCACATATATCTCCCTTACATTAATACTAGAGCTAAATAAATAAATAAATAAATAAATGTATCATTGATACGTTTACTCAACGGACGTCCCACTACCTAGTTTTCTATATATATGTATCTATCTCTATTTCCTCTCTCTCTCTATATATATATATATATATCTCTGTTTCTTTACATGAAGTTCTTCTCTTTATCTATCTTTCCATCTCTCTATTTTGTTCCATGCATTTCTTCTTTTTTCTTCTTTTTCTTCGTTTTCTGTCTTTCTTTCCTTTTTTTCTCTCTTTCTTTCTCTCTGTGTACAATCTTTTCACTGCCAATTCAACTTTTCAAATACAAGTCGATGTTGTTACGGTATGTCAAATCTATTTATCTATAAAACTGTTTATATTGTATTTTGTCTGAGGAAGGCATAGCATATTGTTAATATGATATCCCTGAAATATATATAATGAAATAAATATGGTTTTATAAATATAGTTTTCCATTTATTTAATATTGTATATATATATATATATATATATATATATATATATATATATATATATATATGTTTATATATATATATAAGTATATATACATACATACATATATTTATATATATATATATATATATACATACATGCATATATATATATATATATATACATGCATACATACATATGTGTCTGTGTTATACATATAACCCTTAAGGGTGAAACCAGCGATTCTTTGCTTAAACTTTAATCTGTTATTTTAATGAATATTTGCTCTAGGGTTCTTATAAATTTGATATATATTTATCCTTATCGAGCCCTCTTTGGATTTTAGTATTTACATTTATTATTATTACTACATTATATATATATAATATGTATATATGTTATATATATATTATATATATATATTCATATATATATATATACATATATACATATATATATATAATTATATATATATATATATAAAATAAAATAAATAAGTCAAATGTTTAAAATTTGGCTTCGTTTATTACTGCTATATATATTTCGGTGACAGCCATCTTTGGCTGTGACCTCTTCAGGCAGTCCGAATCATATGATTCCAGTTCCTCAGTGAAAAAACAACCCAAACCAGGAACTGGGCATATCAGAGTATTGACAAAGTTAAACAGCTCAACAACATGTGTACTCTTTATTTTATGGATTTTATGTAAGGTCACCAGTTGGTGCTACTGGTAACATGTATCCCAGTAAACCTGTCTCATGGTCGGGTCGTTGGCGACTAAACTGGCAACCCCACCAAGGTTTCTTGGTGAGGAGGGTGACTTTGGACATCCTGCAGGACTAAAAACAAAACCTGTCAAAGTGCAAAGGAGCTCTTAAGAGTCAATGGCCATCCAAAATCACCGGGAGAGATGACCCCTTAGCCTTTGTCAAGGCAGAATTCTAGGAGTAGGAAAACTCTGATATAACACCTGCAACCCTGATGGTATCCAATGATGTTGACTTGTTCTTCTTTTTGGTAAATATCATCTTGGTTAAGAGAGTGGGACTGGCTTTGTGCAGTGCCTTTGCTCACTATAAAATCTTCACGGCACAGGCATTGCTTTATATCTGGAGATCTCTCTGCACTTGTCATCACATGGTACCATGGGCCCAGCACTATGTGTCAATAATTGTCACAAGTGTAGTGTTTGTACCAGAGTTTTCAAGTCGGTGGCTGGACTAAAAAGTCACACTTGTTCAACGCATCGGTAGGGGTACTCCTACATGGATATAAAGTAGTGGCCGTACTCGAAAACGAGTTGGCAGCCACCCACGTATGTATGTATGTATGTATGTATGTATGTATGTATGTATGTATGTATGTATGTATGTATGTTTTCTCTTTCTCTTAATTTCGAGTATATTTTTTTGACCGGCCACCTTTCTGGTGGCAAGGTTGTAAAAGAAAAGAAATTGTCATCCCTTGAATCGCAAGAATGTTTTGCATATTTTGAAGGTGCCAGCTATCGCAGCCATTTGTAGACTATGAATTAGGGAGCTGCGCTTTTTGTCCGCAAATCCAAGTTCGGTCATACTTTGGTCCAAGCGGGTTGGTATATAACCCGTAGCACCAATAATGATGGGTATGAAGTTAAAGGTGTATCTTGGGTACTGGATTTGTAAGCTCCTCATCAATGGTCCGTAGATGTCCTCCTTCTCCTGTATTTTTCTGACAACGTTTACATCAAGTGGGCAGCTGATCTCCACAACAGAATACGTTTTCAATGTGTGGTCCCAAACAACAATATCAGGCCGGTTGTGCTTTAATTTGGTGGCAGTTTTTATTTTCAGGTTCCACCAGTATTCCTTAGTGCCATCTGTCTCAATATATTCTTCCTCGTTTGTTGTTAATTTTGTTTTCCGAAGTGCGTTCCAGATAGTTCTAGCTATCCCATCGTGTCTCATGGGGAGGTAGTAGCGAGATGACATTCTTTCGCAGCTGGCAACAATGTGGCTTACATCCTCGATCTATGTATGTATGTATGTATGTATGTATGTATGTATGTATGTATGTATGTATGTATGTATGTATGTATGTATGTATATATCTATGTATGTATGTATGTATGTATGTATGTGTGGATGTAGCTATGCATACCTGCATGGAAAAGCGGGCGTAAAATGGTGAATGATATATATATATATATATATATGTGTGTGTGTGTGTGTGTGTGTGTGTGTGTGTGTGTGTGTGTCTACCTCTAATTATAGTCTAAAAGTTTACTGAAAATAGAGCTAGACCTCTAACAAGTGTAGAAAAGGTCAAATACTTTTCAACCCAAATATATCTACGTCTCTAATCCCCCTCTCTCTCTAACACCCTTGTTTGTAGTTCTCTATCATCTCACCACCATCACCTCTACCATCTCACCACCCCACCACTACCTCTACCATCTCACCACCCTACCACCACCACTACCAACTTACTACCACGTCTACCACGACTACCAACTCACCACCACCACCATCACCACTACCATCTCACCACCCCACCACTACCACTACCATCTCACCACCCTACCACCACCACTACCAACCTACTACCACGACTACTACCGCTACCAGCTCACCACCACCACCTTCACCACTACCATCTCATCACCACCATCACTACCACTACCATCTCAACACTGCACAACTATCACCACTACCATGTCACCACCACCATCACCACTACCATCTTACCAAGACCATCAGTACTATATCACCACTACCACAATTACCATTATAACTTTACCACCACCACTCCACCCAGCACAACCATCATAACTTCACCACTACTATTTTAGCAACACCAACAGCAACACCACCATCATCACCACTACCATCACACAACCATTGCTACCATTTTCTTCCCTCCCTACCACAATCCCCATTATCACTATCATCATACCTTCACCACCACGATCACCATCACAACCACCACCACCACCACCACCACCACCACCACATCCACCACCACCACCACCACCACGACCACCACGACCACCACCACCACCACGACCACCACCACACCCACCACCACCACCACCACGACCACCACCACCACCACGACCACCACCGCCACGACGACCACCACCACCACCACGACCACCACCACGCCCACGACCACCACCGCCACGACCACCACCACGACCACCACCACGACCACCACCACGCCCACCACCACCACCACCACCACCACGACCACCACCACGCCCACCACCACCACCACCACGACGCCCACCACCACCACCACGCCCACCACCACCACCACCACCACCACCACCACCACCACCACCACCACCACCACCACCACCACGACCACCGCGCCCACGACCACCACCACCACATCCACCACCACGACCACCACCACCACGACCACCAACACCACCACGACCACCACGACCACCACGACCACACCACGCCCACCACCACCACCACCACGCCCACCACCACCACCACCACCACCACCACCACCACCACCACCACTTCATCCATTTTGTCATTATTAATTTGATGGATTTCGTTTTAATTTGATATAATTCCTTTCTTCTCCTCCCCTCCTCCTTCTCCCCCTTCCTCCTCCTCCTCCTCCTTTAATCAACATCATCATCATCACCGCCACCATGATAATGATGATATTGGTAGTCATGATGCTGATGATGATGTTGATGACGTTGTTGATGATAGTCGTGATAACGATGATGTTGATGATGATGATGATGGTCGTGATGATAATTATAAAGGCGGTACCGAAAATTGTGGTAGTGATGATGATGGTGGCGGTAATAATGGTGATGATAATGATGATGATGGTGATGATGATAATGATGGTGGTGATGATGATGATGATGATGATGAGGATGATGATGATGGTAGTGATAATGATGCTGCTGCTGTTGATGGTGATGATGATGATTGATATTGCAGTTGTTATTCTCCCTATCAATTCGCCGATAAGCTAATCTGATTACAAGTCAAACTAATTAACTGTGGAAATCCTAGCCTCGTTTTAAATTTATTTAGGCAACACAAAATAATTGCTTCAAATGAAATACGCCATTTTACTGACTGTTGTTGTTGTGGTTGTTGTTGTTGTGGTTGTGGTGTGGTGGTGGTGGTGATGTTGTTGTTGTTGTTGCGTGGTAGTGGTGGTAGTGATGTTGCTGTTTGTGGTGGTGTTGTTGTGTGGTAGTGGTGGTAATGGTGTTGTTGTGTGGTAGTGGTGGTAGTGGTGTTGTTGTGTGGTAGTGGTGGTAGGGATGTTGCTGTTTGTGGTGGTGTTGTTGTGTGGTAGTGGTGGTAATGGTGTTGTTGTGTGGTAGTGGTGGTAGGGATGTTGCTGTTTGTGGTGGTGTTGTTTGTGGTAGTGGTGGTAATGGTGTTGTTGTGTGGTAGTGGTGGTAGGGATGTTGCTGTTTGTGGTGGTGTTGTTTGTGGTAGTGGTGGTAATGGTGTTGTTGTGTGGTAGTGGTGGTAATGGTATTGTGTGGTAGTGGTGGTAGTGATGTTGCTGTTTGTGGTGGTGTTGTTTGTGGTAGTGGCGATGCTGATGTGTTGTGTGGTAGTGGTGGTATTGGTGTAGTTGTGTGGTAGTAGTGATGGTGTTGTTGTTGTGTGTGTTGGTGGTGATGTTGGTGATGTTGTTTGTGTTGGTGTTGTTGCTGTTGTTGGTGTTGGTGTTGTTGGTGTTGGTGCAGTTTGTGATTGTGGTAGAGGTGGTGATGGTGTTGTTGTTTGTGGTGGTGTTGATGGTAATTTTGTTCGTGGCGGAGATGTTGTTGGTAGTAGTGTTGATGTTGTTGTTGTTGGTAATGATGTTGGCATTGTTGTTGGTGATACTTGTGGTGATGGTGTTGTTGATGGCGTTGGTGTTGTTGTTGTTATCACCACTAACAACAACAACTCCAAGGACTCTACCTACATCAAAAATAATAGCAGCAGCAGCAGCAGCAGCAGCAGCAACAGCAACACCACCACCATCATCATCAATGCCAGCACCGCCACCACAATCACCATCACTACAGCCATCACAATCAGCACAACCACCACCACTACCATCTCAACCACCACCACATCCACCACCACCACATCCACCGCCACCACCACCATCACCACAACCATCACCATCAGTACTACCACCACGATCACCACAC
>OZ024761.1:27439908-27452408 GCA_964016885.1 Eledone cirrhosa
ACGCAAACACACACTCACACACACACATATATATATATATATATATATATATGTGTATGATGTACAGAATTATAAATACATAGTTATAGGAATACGAATATACACTAATATATATATATATATAAATATATCATATACATAAAATATATCCAAATAAAGACACACACACACACACACACACACACACACACACACACACACTGAAATATACTTACATTCACAGAAAAAAATATATGAGGATTAACTTAAACGAGAAGCCAATTTTCTGTCCCCAGCAACTAGACTGCATGAGACAAAACGACCAACACTAGCCTTCAATATCACCACCAACACCACCACCATGACTGTCAACCACCACCACCACCACCACCACCACCACCATCACCACAATGACTGTCAACCACCACCACCACCACTACTACTTCATTTTACTGACCCCGAAAGAATGAAGGGCAAAGTTTACCTTGGTGGGATTTAAACTCAGAACGTAAAGAATCGGAACTAACGCTGTGAACTATTAGTTCCGACAATCTAAGTCTTTGTCCAACAATTGCTCTTGAATTTTACAAGAATAATAAATACTAACAATAATCCTTTTTGCTTTAACCGCCAGAAGCCCAACAAAAATAGAAAATGTTTAAATCTGTAAGCTAAAGCAGAACATTTAGATGTTCTTATAAATTAACAATTTTCACTTGTTACAATGATAAATGTATAAAAAAAAATGAACGGAAAAAGCCCCGACAAATTTAACTAAAATAGAATTATACGGTAATTAAAACAAAACTGGAGCCCAGGGAAATTAGTGCCAGTTGCGTATGGCAAAATTTAATTAATAACATATGCAAATATTAATAATAAGGGAAAAATCGGACGTTTCGGTTAGGGCACCTTCTTAGGAAAGAAAAGTATGCATCTATGTGCAGATGCTTACAGATATACACGAAGGCACGCAGATGTAGACACACACACACACACACACACACACACACACACACACACACACACACACACACACACACACACACACACACACACACACACACACACACACACTCACACACACACACGCAAACCTACATACGTGCACGTACACGCATACTCACGTTAAGTGAATGTTCCATTGGTTAGATTGGTTAGGTTATAGACATGTTTCTACAGAAAATACCTTATATGTGTGTATTTAACACTCAGAAAAAGGTGATCTCCGCCATCTTTGATGTTAATATACATATATATATATAAGCAAAGGGATATTTGATTTGTTGGTAATTCAACAAATATCTATATTTATAACAGATTCGAAGCACTAGACAGTTTTTCTGGAGTATAATATCAATGGTATTAATAAATGGAAACTATATTTATAAAACCATATTTATTCTATTATATATATTTCAAGGATACCAAAACTTTGGTACGCTCCAGGTAAAACTTGAACCGTTAAGGTCTCATTCCTGGATATGTCAATATTTATAAAACAAGCTTTGTATTTTATCTGATGAGAGAGTACCAAAGTTTTGGTACCATTGAAATATACATAATAGAATAAATATGGTTTCGTAAATATAGTTTCCATTTATTAATATCATTGACACACACACACACACACACACACACACACACACACACACACACACACACACACACACACACACACACACACACATATATATATAATATAATTGAATATAAAAGAGAGATAATCACAGATATAAACATATGTGCGTTCAAATCGTAAGGGACCAGATTTGAACACATATATATTTATATCTGTGATTATCTCTCTTTTATATTCAATTTTGGCAGTATCGGTAGAGGGTCGGACATGCTATCCAGCATAGTTACGTCCCTTTAAGATCTGAGTTCAAATCCCGTCGAGGTTAACTTTGCCTTTCATCCTTTCGAGGTCTATAAAATAAAGTACCAGTAACGTACTGGTGTATTTCCTGGCCTTGTGCCAAAAAGTAGAAACAATTATATTACACGGCTAAAAAAAAACCTCTTTCTTTGAGTCATGTTTAATACAGAAATCGCTTCTACAGGACTAGAAATGTTTCATTCAAATGATTTCATTCCACTCTACTAACGTATTGAGTACCTTTCTTACTGGGGTCACCCCCGATTGAACCTGAAACTCACACACACACACACACACATATATATATATACGGTGTCATATCAGTTTGCATTGCATTTCGTCTCAATATATAGTAGTAGGACACAAGAGTGCCTTTTCAACAATGTGGACTGGACAACGAGCCGACAGGTTCCGTTTTGTTATTTCTATTTGCCTTTTGCATATATATATATATATATATATATATAGGAGGTGAGTTTTATTGTAGTACAATAAAGCAATGCAGATATCGGATAAGAAGCACTCTACAGTTTGTAGGACTGGAGTATACATAATATATAAGATCAAAAGATGGTTAAAAGAGTTCCATGTATTTTATTATGCGCATTTCAAAAACAAATATCATCATGCAATAACATTTGTGTTTTCATCAGATAAAATAGGAAGACATGATATGAAGGTTAAAAAACACTTGTGAATAGTGCAGTTTTAAATCAACATATGAAACTGCACTATTTAAAACTGCACTATTCACAAGTGTTTTTTAACCTTCATATCATGTCTTCCTATTTTATCTGATGAAAACACAAATGTTATTGCATGATGATATTTGTTTTTGAAATGCGCATAATAAAATACATGGAACTCTTTTAACCATCTTTTGATCTTATATATATATATATATATATATATATATATATATATATATATATATATATATATATATATATATATATGTATGTATATATATATATATATATATATATATATATATATATATATATATATATATATATAAAATAAGAATTATAAGCTATCGCCGTATTTTGACTAAAGAAATTATTTAGCCTGATAGTGGCGTTAAGAACCCTCGGAGAAATGGAAAAAGATGAGTATTGACGTACATGTACGTCAATTTCTTTAGTCAAAATACGGCGATAGCTTATATTTCTAATTTCAAACTTGCTCGCTGTTTCGAAAATATTCTTACTTGATATATATATATATGTATGTATATGTATATATATACATATATAAGAATATTTATTCTATTATATATATATATATATATATATATATATATATATATATATATATATATATATATATATATATGGAAAGTTATATTTAAATTGTTGGGTTACAACTAGTAAATATTTATAACTGATATAAAAGCACTCGACAAATATTTGGAGTATATTTACAATATTAAATAAATGGAAACTATCTTTATAAAACCATATTTATTTCATTATATATATTTCGGGGATATCATATTAACAATATGCTATGCCTTCATCAGACAAAATACAATATAAACAGTTTTATAGATAAATATATTCGACTGCCAGCTTAACCTCTTCAAATGCAAGTCGGTGTTATAACGGTATGTCGAATATATTTATCTATAAAACTGTTTATATTGTATTTTGTCTGATGAAGGCATAGCATATTGTTAATATGATATCCCCGAAATATATATAATGAAATAAATATGGTTTTATAAATATAGTTTCCATTTATCTAATATCGTAAATATACTCCAAATATTTGTCGAGTGCTTTTATATCAGTTATAAATATTTACTAGTTGTAACCCAACAATTTAAATATAACTTTCCATGTATATATATATATATATATATATATATATATATATATATTTATATATGTATAATGTGTACACACACACACACACACACACACACACACACACACACACACACACACACACACACACACACACACACATATATACATATGTATAATATATGTACATATATATATATATATGTATGATTTGTGTACACACACACACACATATATATATATATATATACATATATATGTATAATGTGTGTACATACATACAAATATATATATATATATATATATATATATATATATATATATGTGTGTATATATATATATATATATAGATATGTATATATATACAGCACTGGTGTTTAAATCCTACGCCTATACATACACACCAACACATACACACAAGCTCTTTCCCACACACATCCCACACACCACACCACACCACACCCACCACATCCCACCACACCACACCACACCAACACCGCACCACACCACACCACACCACATAGATTTCTTATAATAGTAAATTATACTCCTGAGAATTTGTAGCTAGTGGAAATTATTTCTGATTTTTCTTAAAATTTTGATTTACCGTTTGAGACTTTATTAGTTATTTATTTTCTCTATTTATTTATTATTATTTATTTATTATTTATTTATTTATTTATTTATTTATTTATTACAATTCATAACAGCCTCATAACTGGTAATTATTTGTTATTGTGATGACAATCCTAATGGATTGGAAAGAGTTAATGGGGTAAGAAATTACATCACAGAATTATACATCATGCAGACATACACACACACACACACACATATATATATATAGTGACATAGATACAATACGTCACACACCATACACATACATACACACATGTACACATATATATATACATATATAGTGACACAGTCACATACACTCACACACGCAGACACACAAACACACACACACATATATATGTATGTATGTATATATATGTATATATATATATGTATATGTATATATATATATATATATATATATATACATATAGTGACATAGATACATCACCCACGCATACACACCCATACACATATATTGACATAGACACACGCACACACACATACAGTGACACATTCACACACAAACACTCACACACACATGCATACACATACACGCATACAGTGTCACATTCACACACAAACACACACACATATATATAGTGACATGCACACTGACACAACACACACATGCACACTGACACACACACATATGCCAGATGTATAAATACATATACACATACATCCACACAGACATTCACACAAAGCCATAGACGTCCACACGAATACTAACACAAACGTAAAATCCCACACACATACATACACATAAACACACATGACACACGCACATATACACAAACATACATACACACACATGACACACGCACACATACACAAACATACATACACACACATGACACACGCACACATACACAAACATACCTACACACACATGACACACGTTCACATACACAAACATACATACACACACATGACACACGCACACATACACAAACATACATACACACACATGACACACATACACAAACATACATACACACACATGACACACATACTCAAACATACATACACACACATGACATACGCTCACATACACAAACATACATACACACACATGACACACGCACACATACACAAACATGCATACACACACATGACACACGCTCACATACACAAACATACATACACACACATGACACACGCACACATACACAAACATACATACACACACATGACACACGCACACATACACAAACATACCTACACACACATGACACACGTTCACATACACAAACATACATACACACACATGACACACTCACATACACAAACATACATACACACACATGACACACGCACACATACACAAACATACATACACACACATGACACACGCACACATACACAAACATACATACACACACATGACACACGCACACATACACAAACATACATACACACACATGACACACGCACACATACACAAACATACATACACACACATGACACACATAGACAAACATACATACACACACATGACACACATACACAAACATACATACACACACATGACACTCACACATACACAAACATACATACACACACATGACACACGCACACATACACAAACATACATACACACACATGAGACACACACACATACACAAACATACATACACACACATAAGACACACTGTTATGGTTGAAGGTTTTGTAGTGAAATTTTATTTCAGAAAAATAATGAATGAACGAATACTGAATAGTTCGATATGGGGTCTACTACTTGCGCATGCGTGTAAAGACACATAATCTAAAAGTGTGTGAGTATGTGCGCTTGTTATAGTGACCGATGTACATAGATGCATATACAAAATATATATCTCACATTCTCTACACGCATATAAATATATATACATATATGCATCTATCTATCTATCTATCTATCTATCTATCTATCTATCTATCTATCTATCTATCTATCTATCTATCTATCTATCTATCTATCAATCTATCTATCTATCTATCACTTTATCTCTCCTTCCCGCCCGTCCCCTCAATCTATCTTATTTCTCATTCCTTCTTTTGATAAAGGACTAGCGTCCGAAACATTAAGACCCTCTTCCTGCTATATCAAGCGTTAACCTAATATATCCCTTTCATATACTGTACCGATTGTGTTGTTATTTCTGTTTACCTTTTACATACATACATACATATACGCACACACACACACGCACACACAAACACGCACACACAAACACGCACACACACACACACACACACACACACACACACACACACACACACACACACACACACACACACACACACACACACACACACACACACACACACACACACACACACACACACACACATATATATGTATATATATATTATGAAGAGTCGAGACTCGACGGCTGAGCTCCGGCCGTTTCGGGGTCCTGACTCTTTTCCTATTACCCACTCTACTATTCTAAATATCGAGTACTCTGGTGCGTTATGGTCCACCTGGTTTCTTACCATACTTTCTTTGTTATATATATATATATATATATATATATATATATATATATATATATAAACATATGTGTGTGTGTTTATATATATATATATATAAACATAAACGTGTGTGTGATTATGGATTCATTATGGTATGTGAAATAATAGTGAACACCATTAAATAGATTAGAATAATATAAATTCAAATCTGAGTCAGATTATGTTGCTACATGGAGTTTCTCGTTACCGATCCTTAGGCAACTAAATAAGCTTTTGCTTAATCTATGGTTTTCCATTTACTGCTGTGCTTTGTATTTTTTATCTTCATTTATTTCCATATGTAAATTGACAATCTGGTGTCTGTTCTTTTGATTATATTACTAAATGAGTGGATGTGTTGTTGAACCTGGATTTAAATATGTTCTCCTCCAAATCGCTGCATGATATAGAACATTAACAACAATAACAGTAACCAGAACATCGTCATGAATAAAAACACACATAATATCATCATCATGATCATCAACAACAACAACAACACTACTACTACTACTACTACTACTACTACTACTACTACTACTACTACTACTACTACTAATAATAATAATAATAATATTATCGATGACAACGAAAGACAGAGAAATAAAAAATAAAACAATATAGACACTCACAGGAGAAGCAACAAAAATAACAGTAACAAAACTCATACATCATACGTAAAGACATCAACAACCACAACAACAACAACATAAGTAAGTAAGATAAACTAAACTTATGCAGCCGACCAAGAAACGTCATCGTGATTGAGAACAGAAACAACAACAAAATTAACAACAATAACACTATAAGTAACAGCAACATCTACAACAACACTATACGCAACAACAACCAAACTACTATACGCAACGATAAACACAGAAGCCATTATGGTACAATAACAACAACACGACGACGACCACCACCACCAACAACAACAACATGACCACCACCACCACCAACAACACGACGACGACCACCTTCACCAACAACAATAACACCAACGCTATCACCAACACCACCACCACCACCACCACCACCACCAACAACAATAACAGCAGCATCAACAACAGCAACCCAAACGCCAACAACACTAACATCACCAATACCACCACTAATACCACCACCATCACCACCATCACCACCACCGCCAACAACACTAACACCATTATGTTGCTACATGGAGTTTCTCGTTACCGATCCTTAGGCAACTAAATAAGACATTACCACCATAAGCACTATCACCAACAACACCCTCATCACCAACGACAATACCACCACCATCACAAACACCACCACCACCACCAACAACAACAACAACGTTACCACCACCATCACAAACAACATTACCATTACCATCGCGACCACTACCACCACCATCACCAACAACAAGAACATTACTACGACCTACGACCACCACCAACAACAACGTGAGCACTACTGTGACAAACAACACTACTACCACCACCACTACCACCACCAACAACAAAACTACCACCACTAAAACCACCATCAACAACACTACCACCACCACTAACAACAACAACTCGACCACCACCTTCACAAACATCACAACCACCACCACCACTAACAACAACAACTCGACCACCACCTTCACAAACATCACAACCACCACCACCAACAACAACAACTCGACACCACCATCACAAACATCACCACCACCACCAGCAACAACAACAACAACTCGACCACCACCATCACAAACATCACCACCACCACCACCAACAACAACAACTCGAACACCACCATCACAAACATACCCCCACCAACAACGACGACCACCATCACAAACACCACCACCTTCAGCACCACAAGCACCACCACCAACAACAACAACAACTCGACACCACCATCACAAACATCACCACCACCAACAACAACAACAACTCGACCACCGCCATCACAAACATCACCACCACCACCAACAACAACAACTCGACACCAGCATCACAAACATCACCACCACCACCATCAACAACTCGACACCACCATCACAAACATCACCACCACCACCACCACCACCAACAACAACAACTCGATCACCACCAGCACAAATATCCCCCACCAACAACAACTCGACACCACCATCACAAACTCCACCACCAACAACAACAACAACAACAATTCGTCCACCACCATCACAAACACCACCACCTCCACCACCACCACCACACCACAACCACCACCACCACCACCAACAACAACAACAACTCGACCACCACCATCACAAACATCCCCCCCCCCAACAACAACTCGACCACCACCATCACAAACACCACCACCACCACCAACAACAACAACAACAACCCGACCACCACCATCACAAACACCCCCACACCACCACCACCACCACCACCACCACCACCACCACCACCACCACCACCAACAACAACAACAACACCAGCTACATTAAGACAACGATGTAAGAATATTTCACAACCTAAGACATTAACGAGAGATTGGTCTTAGAAAATTAGTTTACTGTAAATTACGAGTAATACATTCTGTATAGAAGTAATATATCATTTGCTGTGGTTGTTGTTGTTACTGTTGTTACTGTTGTTGTTGTTAATTATGTTGTTACGGTTGTTGTTGTTACTGTTGTTACTGTTGTTACTGTTGTTACTGTTGTTACTGTTGTTGTTGTTGTCATTTTTACTGTTGTTGTCGTTGTTAAAGCTGTTATTACGATTGTTTTGGTGGTGCTGGTTGTTGTTGTTACTGTTGTCGTTGTTAATGCTGTTGCTACGGTCGTTGTAGTTGTTGTTATTATTGTTATTACTGTTGTTGGCGTTGTTAAAGCTGGTGTTACGGTTGTTGTTGTTGTTGTCATTTTTACTGTTGTCAAAGCTGTTATTACGATTGTTTTGGTGGTGCTGGTTGTTGTTGTTACTGTTGTCGTTGTTAATGCTGTTGCTACGGTCGTTGTGGTTGTTGTTGTTGTTACTGTTGTTGTTGTTAATGCTGTTGTTGTTGTTAATGCTGTTGTTACGCTTGTTGTGGTTGTTGTTATTGCTTATGTTTGTTGTTCTTGCTGACGTTGTTGTTGTTGTCGTCGTTGTTGCTGTTGTTGTTGTCATTGCCATTGCTGCTGCTGCTACTACTGCTGTTGCTGTTGTTGTTGTTATTCATGTTGTTGTTGTTGTTGTTGTTGCCGTTGTCGTTGCAAATCTTCTTCTTCTTCTTCTTCTTCTTCTTCTTCTTCTTCTTCTTCTTCTTCTTCTTCTTGTTGCTCATGTTATTTTAAGTCAGTACTTTTGTTTGTTTCCGTAGATGTTTTTATCGCAAATGTCATTTTGTTGGACATCTTAGCTGAACATTTGCAGCTGGTGGCAGGACACGCGGCGATCTCCGCTGTCCGGTTCATCAGTCATCTCAACGTAAATTGAGTCCTTTGTTAACGACATTAAATCAATTTACGGTTTACTGAACACTGAAAGCTTGATAAGTGACTTTGAACGTACACACATACTCACACATTCACATACGTATACATTCATACACACACACACTCACACTCACACAGACACACACATACTCACACACTCACATACGTACACACTCACACACTCACACACACACACACATACACACATACATACTCATGCTGACCAACACGCATACACTATCACCAACTTACACACACATATACACACGCTCACACGCTGACCAACACTCATACACTATCACCAACTTAAACACACACACACACACACACACACTCACACGCTCACACGCTCACCAACACGCATACACTATCACCAACTTACAAACATACAGACTGACACAGAGACTAAGACGCATACACAACCACACACCCTTGTATTCTTTTACTTGTATAAAATGTATGAATATATATATATATATATATATATATATATATATATATATACAGAGATACATCGTTATACACGTACACTGATGTATAAAATGTAATATGCATTAAGTATATCTATCTATTTATATCTACACACACACACACACACACACACACACATATATATATATATATATATATATATATATATATAAGTTAATATAAATAAATTGTAATTGACCCCTGAGTGTAAACTCTAAATTATATATATATATATATATATATATATATATATATATATATATATACATATATATATATATATATAGTTGTGTATAATGGTAGCTATGGTGCTTCCATAGGCGGTATGCCAAAATTGGCACTCGATATTCAGCAGAGTAGAGTGTAGATAGTATAAAGAAAACGAAAAATCAGTGATGGTCCTTGTATGGATCTGGCTGATTCTACTGTTGCAGGTTCTTTCAGACACGGGTATTTCGTTAGGAGCAAATTTTATCACAGGGGTGTTATAAAAAAACACCCTAAAAAAACCCTACTACCACTCTTGTCATGCCATTGGCTGTTTTTACTCCACGTCATCACAAGTTCTGGTCATCAGCCATTTTCCGTCCTACACATTTCAATGGAGTCATGCTGGGTTCAGTATCTCACACGTCTGTTCACACTCCAGATTAAGCACCCACACATGCGAATATACACACACATATACACACACCTGCAGACACAGACACATTCGTGCATACACACACGTACGCCTACATGCGTAGACACCCCCCACCCCACATACATACATACATGTATACATACATACACACGCTCTCCCTCACTTCCACGGACACAGTCACACCCACTTGTAGATATATATCGCCACAAGCCTTATAACGGATGCTTAAGTCGCGCCATATATCCGATCGGATAAGCATAGCCTACTCAAACATACACATATATACATACATGCGCGCGCACACATACATACGCACAACCTTATATACATTTATATATATATACACACTCATGCACACACATACATACATACATACATACATACATACATACATACATACATACATACATACATACATACATACATACATACATACATACATATACACACATATGTATATATATATATATATATATATATATATATATATATATATATATATATATATATATATACGTACACATATATATATATACTCACACATGCCCACACATACGTATACAAAATTACATACACACGTACATATTTACACACACACATATATATATATATATATACAAAAAAAACAACCTAACATGCATACGCACACCCACATATATATATACATATACATACACACATGCAGACATATATACATCTACATATGCATACGCACACGTGCTGCCACGTGCATACACCTGCATATATGCATATTTGCTTACACACATGTGCTTCCACATATAAATATATAAGCAAAACCGTAATTTAAAAATTAAAAATACATTATACAATAAAAAAACACAATATACCATAACATAACGGTAAAATACCATAACATAAAGTATAAAATATAAGGTATAAAATATCAATATATTATACAATATGATATATATATATCTCCCCATATATATATATATATACATACACACACATGTACACAGATTCATAGTTACATATACGGATATATACAAAGGGGATATGTGATAAGGTAATACAAAAAGAATAATAGTAATAAAATGCATATATACTCCATATATAATCATCCGTACACATTCCTGTGAGATGCACATAAACACATACATGTATGCACAAATACACATACACACATATAGAGGCCCACATATGCATACAGCCGCACCCACATACACACAC
>OZ024761.1:27457408-27459908 GCA_964016885.1 Eledone cirrhosa
AGATCACAGACACCTACATATATATATATATACACACGCACACACATACACACACACACACACATATATATATATATAATTAAAGAAAGAAGAGTAACATGGTTGGCTGTACAATAAGGGCTTTATTCACAGTGCTGACAATTGTTTCGTTGATCTGGTAGGTCTAGAGTTCGCTAATCGCTTGATGCTGCGTCAATCGATCTCCAATACCAATTTCACTTAATACCAGCCACCGTAGAACCATAAATCTCTATACACTCTCTCCATCAATCTCACTAGATTAATACAACAGGAGAAAATACCTACGACAATCATTTATCTGTCAAACCATAAATCAATCTCCGTTTTATTGTTGTTCTTGTTTCAGACCCACAGCTCATTTGTATCTAAATCTCTCATAATTGCACTTAAAGTGGAGACCCTAAAATCTGACTCTAAGTACATTTTATTATTTATCCCTTTATCTACGTTAATTCATTCCCTTAGTAATACTACTACTTTTAATGTACCCTATGGTAGTTTTCGCATGTCACTTCATACATCTGTATCATCTTTGTTTATTTACCATGCGTGTTTTATTATTATGTTCTATTTTTTATTATTATTGATGTTATTGTTTTAATTATTCACTATCTAGATATTTTGTTACTGATGTTATTGTTCTGGTCTAACACCAGTCTTCTATATAAGCCATGCCTTGCATATTATTCTCATATCCACTTGCTCTGATGTATTGACTTGTTGTAAACAAAGTATTGGAGATCGATTGACGCAGCATCAAGCGATTAGTGAACTCTAGACCCATCAGATCAACGAAACAATTGTCAGCACTGTTAATAAAGCCCTTATTGTACAGCCAACCATGTTACTCTTCTTTCTTTAATTATTATTACTCCAAGTATAACCTGCATAGAAATTACCGCGAACTCGCTAGATCACTGTGGAAGCGTCTTGTTGAGTCAAACTAAGCCACACGTTAAAACCATCCACAACACGGAGTACTCTAACTGGACTACCTCTAAGTGGATTACCTATAACGATAACATGTTATCCCATATATATATATATATATATATATATATATATATATATATATATATATATATATATATAACGGCGATGAATAAGTTTTGCGAGGTTTTTGATATGAAATCGTGTGTCGAAACAAATATTGTTATACTTTGGGAGCAAATCATGGAATAGCTTAGATAGGGCTAGACATAAGATAGGGAAAGCCACCTCATGGTACGACAACCAGAGATACCAGTTGTCATGTTTGTGGACACTATCCCTGGAGGGAAATTAGCTAACCAGTGTAGAAAGGCCCTAAGAAAGACCCACTTAAAGATTAAGGTGGTAGAAAAGCCAGGAACCACCATAAAATCCCTGATCAGCAAAAGCTACCCTTTTAAGAAAACCCACTGTACTAATAGGAAATGTATCTTATGTAAGGTAAACCCCCGGATAAACTGTAAAACTAGAAACGTAGTCTATAGCATAAGATGTACAGAGGGTACTTGCAGAAACATGACAACAACATACATATGCGAGACAGCTCGTAGCATAGGTGAAAGGATAGACCAACACTGGGGGGAATTAAAAGGACGAAAAAACGGTTCAGTACTATACGAACATGCGAGATAACAACACGACGGTAACATAGACAACATAGAAATTAGAATAATATCTAAACATAGAAATGACCCAGCCGATAGACAAATCAGAGAGGCTAGTGAAATAGAACTTAGAAGACCAAGGCTAAAGAGAAAAAATGAATGGAATAACAACCCAAACAAACAACACTGACCTAAGAGAAGTATAAATAAATAAATAGATAAATAAATAAATACATACACAAGCACAATAACAACAAACACATATAAACACACACTATTAACCAATACACAGTCACCCAAACACGAACACACATCAAACAAAACACTATACACAACACGCAAACGCATGAGCAAAGAAGACAAAAATAATAAACAAATAAATAAATATATAAACAGACTAAATAAAGATGGCGTAGACATACAATGCAACGGGAGGAAACAATAGCACCACTGACGATGTTGCAGATGTGCAACGAAAGAACTTAGATAGACGATATATATGTGTTTGTGTCTATATTGTATCTGTATTTTTGACCGTTGGTCAGTCAATGACAACGTTGAGGACCGAATAAATTAAATTAACCGATATAAAAGACACCAACCAAACAGTGAGTGTGTTCTGTTATTAATTCTGGCAATATTACACAAATATGACCCTCCCCATATATATATATATATATATATATATATATATATATATATATATATATATATATATATATAAGATCAAAAGATGGTTAAAAGAGTTCCATGTATTTTATTATGCGCATTTCAAAAACAAATATCATCATGCGATGACCTTTGCGTTTTCGTCAGATAAAATAGGGAGACATGATATGAAGGTTAAAAAAAACAGTTGTGAACAGTGCAGTTTTAAATCAACA
>OZ024761.1:27469908-27472408 GCA_964016885.1 Eledone cirrhosa
CACCACCACCGCCGCCTCCGCCACAACCACCGCCTCCGCCACCACCACCGCCTCCGCCTTCACCACCACCACCACCACCACCACCACCACCACCACCGCAAAAACCCATCAACCCGCTCCCCGCTGTTTAATGAAACCCATCTATGCCAGCCTTGATAAAGACATTGGTAATTTTGGCAACCGTTTGGAACAACATCAAACTGAATGCTTCATCTAGTAATTAATCTATGACCCTCCCATAGTTTCTGTATACAACTTTTAAATTAAATACTTGCTATACACTCATTACTGTTATTCTTGTTGTCATTGCTGTCGTTGTCGTCGTCATCGTTTTCATCGTCGTCGTTGTCGTGCTTGTCGTTTTGGTTGTTGTTGTCGTTGTTGTTGTCGTTGTTGTTGTCGTCCCTTTCCTCGTCATCATATCATTAGTTTTAGTCGCCGCCGATGTAGTAGTAGTAGTAGTAGTAGTTGTTGTTGTTGTTGTTGTTGTTGTTGTTGTTGTTGTTGTTGTTGTCTCTTCCTTTGTCGACGATTTATGGTGGTGAATCTAATATATATATATATGGATATATAAATGCATTTTTATATATATGGATATATAAATGCATATATATATATATATATATATATATATATATATATATATATATATATATATATATATACATATATATATATATACATACATACACACACATATATATATATATATATTATATATGTATGTAATTTGTCCAAATATATACGCCTACATACATATAGACATTCACACGCGGGCACACATATATACATACATACATACATATATACATTCATACGTATATACATTCATACATACACATATTTAATTTACATACACACATATGTTTCTGAACATTTGTTTATGTAAAACATACATGGAATGTATATATAATATATATATATAGTGTAGCAACAAGGCGGTGCGCCAGCATGGTCTCAGCCATTCGGCTGGAAAAGGTGAAAGCGTATATATATATTTATATATATATATATATATAAGTATGTATGTGTGTGTGTGTACACATATATATATATATATGTGTGTGTGTGTGTGTACACATATATATATGTGTGTGTGTGTGTCTGTATCTGTGTACACGCTCACATCTTAGATTATTATAATTCATATGAAGCATCTTGAAAGAGAGTTAAAAGTGTTTTAGTAAATCAGTACAATGGCGGTTATAAATACAGGAATGAGAACAAAAGGAAAACAATAACGGTTTACGTTTTTCATTTTATATTTCAATATTCTGTCTTAACCCTTCATCAAAAGAAAATGGAGACATAACTTTGCTCTGATCTGTACAGGCATATGGGGATTGGTGGCTTTCTTCTGTGAGATGTGACTAGCTGGGTAAGTTTGATATTAGGCAACTATTGTCATGAAACTCTTGTCTGTTGTTGATTGAGGCATTTAGTTTATTTACAAGTATGGCTGCCTTAATGCTAAAGTTTCCGATAGTCGTTCTTTGACATTGGTGACTATGATAACTCCCCAGATATTCCCTAGCATTTGTATGAATGTGTTCTTTGTCAGGGATGAGCATAGATCTTCCCTCATAAGAAGTATCTTAGTGGCCAGCCGGAGGTGTGAGCCTCACGAGGTGGAATGGCTCATCCTTCGGGCAAACGTCTTCTCAATTCTGTCCGCCGGGGCTGTAGGGCAGCGAGCACGTGGAACCCCATTTGCTCATAATACAGAGAGATAGGAAAGGCGAGAGAGATGGAGGCGATGACAGTGGGAGTTCGGCTCTTTCGTGTTCGGACACATTGGTAAGCACTTGGAATTTGGTTTGTTTCTGATTGCCCATATATTATGTGCCTCAAACAGTTCGTAGTGTTATTACTACTGTTGCTTGTTTCCCAGACGACATCAACTCAAAACTCCCCTTGCTGCAAGTCAGCCACTCAGTATCTTACTTGTTACATGCTATATAGCATATGGCGAATTGGCAGAGTCGCTAGAAAGCCTTGTGGTATTTGTGTGTCGGCTCTTTTCAGATCCTACCGAGGTCAACTTTGCTTTTGATCCATTCAAGATCGATAAAAGAGTACCAGTGTAGTACAGGGTTCGATTCTTCGTCTATATCTCTATCTTGCTTTCTTTCATTCACTCATTTTATCCTTCCCTGGAAGAAATCTGCTGTATTCAGACCTGCAGATTAGGCAGGCTCTGCCAAGCTTTAAAATGCCTAGAAACGCTGTGTATGAATATGGCGTCCGTACGGCAAAATTAAGAAGAATGCAGTTTATAAGGTAAACCAGTAAACTTAGTTGATATGATAGTTGGGCTCTTCTATGAGGACTAGTCTGTATACGTATTTTCCTTTAGCGGGTCGATTCCAAGATAAGTAATTTATTATCAGGGTAAATCCAAGAGGTATTAGCTGTATATTCAAACGTTAACACTCACACCTGCTCAGGTATTGTCGGATTCATGTGAAATATTGTCTCGTAATGGGTTTGTTAGGGGGCT
>OZ024761.1:27477408-27482408 GCA_964016885.1 Eledone cirrhosa
TGGAACCGGGATTGCGGAAAGTGGTGTCGGCCTACGCCGATGACGTGACAGTAATGGTGTCGACGGCCTCCGAAATCGAGGCGGTCGGCACCTTACTGGAGGAGTACGAAAAGTTCACAGGGGCTAAGCTGAACCGGGACAAGTCGATCGGTTTGCAACTCGGCACGTGGAGGGGCAGACCGATGCCCTCCGATAGCGTCGTCGGACGCTGGACGGAGGGCCCGGTGAAGTTGCTCGGGGTCTGGTTCGGACCGGACCTCCAGGTGGAGAAAAACTGGGCGGAGGTTACGAACAGGGTGTTTGCACTGACCCAGAAGTGGGCCAGTTGCAAACTATCCCTGAAAGGTCGGGCGGAGGTGGCGAACACCTACATAGCGCCCGTCATCTACTACCGCCTGACCGTAGTGCCCTGCCCAAGGGAAACCCTCACCAAGATGGAGCGCGCGCTCTTCCAATTCCTTTGGAAGTGGCGGGCTCCTATGGTGAGGAGATCCATCTGCTGTCAACACCCTTCGAAAGGAGGGCTGGGGATGCCGTGGCTAATGATGCATAAACACGCATTAAGGCTACGGCACCTCTACGTATTCCTCACCGGACAACCGGTGTGGGCCTCGTTTGTGAGACGAACCTTTCCCAGACTCGTCTCACTCACCGAGCTGCAATCCTGGGTCAAGCAAAGACCGAGAAAACTGGGCGCCTGGCACATTGAGTGTGCCCAGGCGCTCACCGCCCTCTGGCAGGCGGATCCGGTTATCAGTGGAGACTCCACCGCAACATTCTATAGAGGGCTGGTACGCAGCAGGTGCGACGACGCCCTCGGAGAAGCCCTAGACATGGAGGAGGACGAACTGGCCAGCCTGTTCGGTAGGACATTCAGCCCGGGACCTATGGACAACTTCCAGAAGTCCCTGGCCTGGCAGTGCTACCGAGGGGCTTTACCCGTTCGAGAAAGGCTCTACAGACACGGGCGCCCGGGTAGGGACCCCGCCAAAAAGATCTGTCCCAGATGCGTGTGCGACGAGGAAACCGTTGCACACGCATTGGTACACTGCTCGGGCGTAGCCGATCTGTGGGGCTATGTCGAACAACTGCTGTCAAGGGTGGGACCGATCCGGTTGACCACCGAGTCTATTGTAATGATCAAGCCGCCTCCCCCCTTCAAAGATGAAGCAGAGGCGGTGTTTCTGTGCGTAATAGCCATGGCGAAAGAGGTTGTATGGTGGACGCGTCTGAAAGGACTGAGGTCAGGCACCTTTCTCTCTGGCCAACAACTGGTCCGTTTCTTCCGATATCATTTCGGAAGAAGGATCAGGATGGAGAGAGAGGTGCTGCACCCCAGCCGTTTCTATGAAAGATGGGTGAAAGTGGCGAGAATGGCCCGTGTGAATGGGCCTTCACTCTACATCAGACTATAGGTGAGGAAGATGAAAGACCAAGGGAGCACCCCTTCTCTGTGCTCCTGAGGAGAAGGGTTGCACACTTTTTTTGGGGGTGTGTGCGACCCCCCAAGGCGCCTCCTCTCTATTGAGGATTTTGTTAAAAATTTTATTTTTTGTTATATCTTATTTTATTTTTATATATTGTTATTGCCTCCTCCTTATTGAGGACGCCTTGTTTTGTAAACTCCCCCCATTGTACTTGTCCCACTTTTGATGCCCTGGTGGCAAATAAAAGAAACATATCTATCTATATGCCTGTCTATCGTTTTCCCCCATCGATTTCTCTCTCTAGGCAACTGTATACAAGTTTTATATATATATCAACTTTTCTTCCTGTCACTCTCGCTATATATATATATATATATATATATATATATATATATATGTATGCGCATATACATACATACATATATATATATATAAATATATATATATATATATATATATACACGCACGCATACATACATACATTCATATATATATATACACATACACACACACACACACCCACACAGAGGCTCACACACACACACCCACACATAGACGCACACACACACATATATATGTTTATCAAATCCGATATATACTAGAATTTCTAGCAGAAATCCACTGAAAGTATGCTATTCAACACTAACAAACTTTGCTAACACATTATCATCCGTTAATAATATCCAAATAATGAATAATTCTATTTTCCCCAACAAAAACAATATTAGGACCCCACAATACACCTGTAATTCTGAGAATGTATGCCAATTAAGCGGCACGTATCTAGAAAAATCAATTATCTATCTATCCACTTTCACATCTAACGTTAAGCAGAACGGAATAGATTCCATCGTTATGACAGCAAATCAATTTAAGAAGAGATAAAGTCATCATAAATATACATTTAGAACACTACGAAGTAGATTAGGCACGAGTTTAGCGACACATATATTGGCTTTTGAAAAATAATAACCTAACTTACAATGTCAGTTGGCACCTTTTAGACAAAGCATAGCCTTTTACACAATCCAATTCCTTCTGTAGGTTAAGTGCATTAGAAAAAGTATTAATCTTAAAACACGATAAGAAAAGATTGAATAAACACACAAAGCTGATTTGTTCTTATCCACACAAAGTAAAATACCTTCTTAGGCTGTTATAATGAAATCACATTAATTGTATCCCGAAATATCACGAAATCCTGCAATAGCGATAATAAGTGACATTTTTAATTTTTAAAAATGTCTTCGTCTTTTTTAAAACATCTTATAGATTACAATAAATTTGGAGTGACCTCTTCGTAATAATAACCTTCCTGACTTTCTCATATTAATCACATACAAGGAATATACATGAAATAGGTTTAATTTCCTCTCTATAGAAATAATTAATTAATATAAGACCAAGTTATACACGCAAGAATACTTACGAGGGACGGCTGAAAAGTTCATAGACTGACTATGAAGGAGTGATGCGAACGCTGTGAAATCTTGCATGGATTAATTTTTTCAATTCTTCTTAATAATAATGGCATTGTTTCTTTCTAAGGATTGTGTTGAGAAATAAATCTCATGTCGTCATTCCATGAGAGTATCTTGGTCATCCTATGAACTTTTCAGCCAACCATCGTACTCACTTATATACACAAACACACATATACATACACAAATATACACATACATACATACATACACACATACATATTAACATACACATAGACATTCATTTAACACATTCATACATACATACATGCATACATACATATATACATACACATATACATACATACATACACATATATATGCATACATAAACGCACATACATGTAGACTCGCATACACATACATACATATACATACACACATATATACATAATATACATACATAAACACACATACATATAAACACACGTACACACACACACACATACATACATACATAAATACATACACATATACACACACATACATACATACACACATGCATATACACATACACACATACATACATATACACACATACTTACATATATACATACATACATACATATTCGAGTCACGGCCGTTTTATCTAACAACCATTAACAAACTACATCTACTGTTGGAAGCATAACGATCAAATTATAACGGATATTATAAACCAATAAATAATATTTTATTTAATCGCATTCATGGAGTGAATTTAAAATTTCGAAACTATGTCAGCTTATATTAAGAAAATTAGTTTCAACGCAGGTTTCTGTTTTAGATTATAAGAAATAGTAGAAAAAGTTGGGCACATAAGCCCCAAGAGATGGAAAAAGGTCGACAGTGTCACCTATGGGAATTTAGTTCAACACCTGCCATATCTAGCAAATTGTGGCTAGTGAGTGTTCGATTGACACAAGTGTCTCAGTTCCAGTTTTGATCTCTTGGGGTTTATAAGCACACCTTGTTCCACTAATTTACATAGTCTATAAAAAAAAAAAGTGTTGGAGCAGAATATTTTTAGCTAGAATACTTTCAAAATTTATTTTCTATCATTAGAATATATATATATAGGAAAATGTATGACCCCGACGGCAGAGTTCAAGCCTTTTCGACGGCTATTTCTGGACTAAATTAGAATTCTAATTTAGTCCAGAAATAGCCGTCAAAACGGATATGAGCTCTGCCGTCGGGATCATACATTTTCCTATTACCCACTCTACTACCCTAAGTATTGAGTACTCTGGTGCGTTATGGTCCATCTGGTTCCTTACCACACATCCTTCGTTATATATATATATATATATATATATATATATATATATATATAACCTATATCCTTCTATATATATAGAAAGAGATTGGTAAAATCCCGAAGACCCCTCCTCTCTCTCTCTCTATATATATATATATATGTATATATATGTGTTTAGGCATGTTTAAAATAAAAATAATAATAACAAACTTAATTCACGTTCACATATATACTCAACATACACGTACAACAGGTATCAAATTATATTATATTATAGGGCGGTGGATTGGCAGTATCGGTAGAGGGTCTGACGCCATGCTTTGAAGCATCGAGTTACGTCCCTTTATGATCTGAGTTCAAATCCCGCCGAGGTTGACTTTGCCTTTCATCCTTACGGGGGTCGATAAAATAAAGTACCAGTAATGTACTGGGGTAATTGCTGGCATTGTGCCAAAAGTAGAAACAATTATATTATAGTTTAGATTACACACACGCACACACGCACGCACGCACACACGCACGCACACACACACACACACATACACACACACACACACACACACGCACGCACGCACGCACGCACGCACACACACACACACGCACGCACGCACACACACACTCACAGACAGAGACACACACAATACTTGTTATTACTACACCAAGAACCACTAATCACGGAATTTTCCTCTGAAAAACCCAACTAGACATCTTATTGAGTCTACTAGCACCGTACGCTGAAATAATCTTCGTTACAGAATACTTGTAACCTGAGCTTAGGCAACCGTGAACGATATCACGTTTACTTTGATATATATATATATATATATATATACTTTAACTTTAATTATATCT
>OZ024761.1:27494908-27504908 GCA_964016885.1 Eledone cirrhosa
TTATGACTGTATCTACATCTCTGCTGACTGTCATGTCAGCCATCCTTATGACTGTATCTACATCTCTGCTGACTGTCATGTCAGCCATCCTTATGACTGTATCTACATCTCTGCTGACTGTCGTGTCAACCATCCTTATGACTGTATCTACATCTCTGCTGACTGTCATGTCAGCCATCCTTATGACTGTATCTACATCTCTGCTGACTGTCGTGTCAGCCATCCTTATGACTGTATCTACATCTCTGCTGACTGTCATGTCAGCCATCCTTATGACTGTATCTACATCTCTGCTGACTGTCGTGTCAGCCATCCTTATGATTGTATCTACATCTCTGCTGACTGTCATGTCAACCATCCTTATGACTGTATCTACATCTCTGCTGACTGTCATGTCAGCCATCCTTATGACTGTATCTACATCTCTGCTGACTGTCGTGTCAGCCATCCTTATGACTGTATCTACATCTCTGCTGACTGTCGTGTCAGCCATCCTTATGACTGTATCTACATCTCTGCTGACTGTCGTGTCAGCCATCCTTATGATTGTATCTACATCTCTGCTGACTGTCATGTCAGCCATCCTTATAACTGTATCTACATCTCCGCTGACTGTCGTGTCAGCCATCCTTATGACTGTATCTACATCTCTGCTGACTGTCGTGTCAGCCATCCTTATGACTGTATCTACATCTCTGCTGACTGTCCTGTCAGCCATCCTTATGACTGTATCTACATCTCTGCTGACTGTCGTGTCAGCCATCCTTATGACTGTATCTACATCTCTGCTGACTGTCGTGTCAGCCATCCTTATGACTGTATCTACATCTCTGCTGACTGTCATGTCAGCCATCCTTATGATTGTATCTACATCTCTGCTGACTGTCGTGTCAGCCATCCTTATGACTGTATCTACATCTCTGCTGACTGTCATGTCAGCCATCCTTATGATTGTATCTACATCTCTGCTGACTGTCATGTCAACCATCCTTATGACTGTATCTACATCTCTGCTGACTGTCATGTCAGCCATCCTTATGATTGTATCTACATCTCTGCTGACTGTCATGTCAGCCATCCTTATGACTGTATCTACATCTCTGCTGACTGTCGTGTCAGCCATCCTTATGACTGTATCTACATCTCTGCTGACTGTCATGTCAGCCATCCTTATGACTGTATCTACATCTCTGCTGACTGTCGTGTCAGCCATCCTTATGATTGTATCTACATCTCTGCTGACTGTCATGTCAACCATCCTTATGACTGTATCTACATCTCTGCTGACTGTCATGTCAGCCATCCTTATGATTGTATCTACATCTCTGCTGACTGTCGTGTCAGCCATCCTTATGACTGTATCTACATCTCTGCTGACTGTCGTGTCAGCCATCCTTATGACTGTATCTACATCTCTGCTGACTGTCGTGTCAGCCATCCTTATGACTGTATCTACATCTCTGCTGACTGTCATGTCAGCCATCCTTATGACTGTATCTACATCTCTGCTGACTGTCGTGTCAGCCATCCTTATGACTGTATCTACATCTCTGCTGACTGTCGTGTCAGCCATCCTTATGACTGTATCTACATCTCTGCTGACTGTCATGTCAGCCATCCTTATGACTGTATCTACATCTCTGCTGACTGTCGTGTCAGCCATCCTTATGACTGTATCTACATCTCTGCTGACTGTCGTGTCAGCCATCCTTATGACTGTATCTACATCTCTGCTGACTGTCATGTCAGCCATCCTTATGATTGTATCTACATCTCTGCTGACTGTCATGTCAGCCATCCTTATGACTGTATCTACATCTCTGCTGACTGTCGTGTCAGCCATCCTTATGACTGTATCTACATCTCTGCTGACTGTCATGTCAGCCATCCTTATGACTGTATCTACATCTCTGCTGACTGTCGTGTCAGCCATCCTTATGATTGTATCTACATCTCTGCTGACTGTCATGTCAACCATCCTTATGACTGTATCTACATCTCTGCTGACTGTCATGTCAGCCATCCTTATGACTGTATCTACATCTCTGCTGACTGTCGTGTCAACCATCCTTATGACTGTATCTACATCTCTGCTGACTGTCGTGTCAACCATCCTTATGACTGTATCTACATCTCTGCTGACTGTCATGTCAGCCATCCTTATGACTGTATCTACATCTCTGCTGACTGTCGTGTCAACCATCCTTATGACTGTATCTACATCTCTGCTGACTGTCATGTCAGCCATCCTTATGACTGTATCTACATCTCTGCTGACTGTCATGTCAGCCATCCTTATGACTGTATCTACATCTCTGCTGACTGTCGTGTCAACCATCCTTATGACTGTATCTACATCTCTGCTGACTGTCATGTCAGCCATCCTTATGACTGTATCTACATCTCTGCTGACTGTCGTGTCAGCCATCCTTATGACTGTATCTACATCTCTGCTGACTGTCATGTCAGCCATCCTTATGACTGTATCTACATCTCTGCTGACTGTCGTGTCAGCCATCCTTATGATTGTATCTACATCTCTGCTGACTGTCATGTCAACCATCCTTATGACTGTATCTACATCTCTGCTGACTGTCATGTCAGCCATCCTTATGACTGTATCTACATCTCTGCTGACTGTCGTGTCAGCCATCCTTATGACTGTATCTACATCTCTGCTGACTGTCATGTCAGCCATCCTTATGACTGTATCTACATCTCTGCTGACTGTCATGTCAGCCATCCTTATGACTGTATCTACATCTCTGCTGACTGTCATGTCAGCCATCCTTATGACTGTATCTACATCTCTGCTGACTGTCGTGTCAGCCATCCTTATGACTGTATCTACATCTCTGCTGACTGTCATGTCAGCCATCCTTATGACTGTATCTACATCTCTGCTGACTGTCATGTCAGCCATCCTTATGACTGTATCTACATCTCTGCTGACTGTCGTGTCAACCATCCTTATGACTGTATCTACATCTCTGCTGACTGTCATGTCAGCCATCCTTATGACTGTATCTACATCTCTGCTGACTGTCATGTCAGCCATCCTTATGACTGTATCTACATCTCTGCTGACTGTCGTGTCAACCATCCTTATGACTGTATCTACATCTCTGCTGACTGTCATGTCAGCCATCCTTATGACTGTATCTACATCTCTGCTGACTGTCGTGTCAGCCATCCTTATGACTGTATCTACATCTCTGCTGACTGTCATGTCAGCCATCCTTATGACTGTATCTACATCTCTGCTGACTGTCATGTCAGCCATCCTTATGACTGTATCTACATCTCTGCTGACTGTCATGTCAGCCATCCTTATGACTGTATCTACATCTCTGCTGACTGTCATGTCAGCCATCCTTATGACTGTATCTACATCTCTGCTGACTGTCATGTCAGCCATCCTTATGACTGTATCTACATCTCTGCTGACTGTCGTGTCAACCATCCTTATGACTGTATCTACATCTCTGCTGACTGTCATGTCAGCCATCCTTATGACTGTATCTACATCTCTGCTGACTGTCATGTCAGCCATCCTTATGACTGTATCTACATCTCTGCTGACTGTCGTGTCAACCATCCTTATGACTGTATCTACATCTCTGCTGACTGTCATGTCAGCCATCCTTATGACTGTATCTACATCTCTGCTGACTGTCGTGTCAGCCATCCTTATGACTGTATCTACATCTCTGCTGACTGTCGTGTCAGCCATCCTTATGACTGTATCTACATCTCTGCTGACTGTCGTGTCAGCCATCCTTATGAATGTATCTACATCTCTGCTGACTGTCATGTCAACCATCCTTATGACTGTATCTACATCTCTGCTGACTGTCATGTCAGCCATCCTTATGACTGTATCTACATCTCTGCTGACTGTCGTGTCAGCCATCCTTATGACTGTATCTACATCTCTGCTGACTGTCATGTCAGCCATCCTTATGACTGTATCTACATCTCTGCTGACTGTCATGTCAGCCATCCTTATGACTGTATCTACATCTCTGCTGACTGTCATGTCAGCCATCCTTATGACTGTATCTACATCTCTGCTGACTGTCATGTCAGCCATCCTTATGACTGTATCTACATCTCTGCTGACTGTCATGTCAGCCATCCTTATGACTGTATCTACATCTCTGCTGACTGTCATGTCAGCCATCCTTATGACTGTATCTACATCTCTGCTGACTGTCATGTCAGCCATCCTTATGACTGTATCTACATCTCTGCTGACTGTCGAGTCAGCCATCCTTATGATTGTATCTACATCTCTGCTGACTGTCGTGTCAGCCATCCTTATGACTGTATCTACATCTCTGCTGACTGTCGTGTCAGCCATCCTTATGATTGTATCTACATCTCTGCTGACTGTCATGTCAACCATCCTTATGACTGTATCTACATCTCTGCTGACTGTCATGTCAGCCATCCTTATGATTGTATCTACATCTCTGCTGACTGTCATGTCAGCCATCCTTATGACTGTATCTACATCTCTGCTGACTGTCGTGTCAGCCATCCTTATGACTGTATCTACATCTCTGCTGACTGTCGTGTCAGCCATCCTTATGACTGTATCTACATCTCTGCTGACTGTCGTGTCAGCCATCCTTATGACTGTATCTACATCTCTGCTGACTGTCATGTCAGCCATCCTTATGACTGTATCTACATCTCTGCTGACTGTCGTGTCAGCCATCCTTATGATTGTATCTACATCTCTGCTGACTGTCGTGTCAGCCATCCTTATGATTGTATCTACATCTCTGCTGACTGTCATGTCAACCATCCTTATGACTGTATCTACATCTCTGCTGACTGTCATGTCAGCCATCCTTATGACTGTATCTACATCTCTGCTGACTGTCGTGTCAGCCATCCTTATGATTGTATCTACATCTCTGCTGACTGTCATGTCAACCATCCTTATGACTGTATCTACATCTCTGCTGACTGTCATGTCAGCCATCCTTATGATTGTATCTACATCTCTGCTGACTGTCATGTCAGCCATCCTTATAACTGTATCTACATCTCTGCTGACTGTCATGTCAGCCATCCTTATGACTGTATCTACATCTCTGCTGACTGTCGTGTCAGCCATCCTTATGACTGTATCTACATCTCTGCTGACTGTCGTGTCAACCATCCTTATGACTGTATCTACATCTCTGCTGACTGTCATGTCAGCCATCCTTATGATTGTATCTACATCTCTGCTGACTGTCATGTCAGCCATCCTTATGATTGTATCTACATCTCTGCTGACTGTCATGTCAACCATCCTTATGACTGTATCTACATCTCTGCTGACTGTCATGTCAGCCATCCTTATGACTGTATCTACATCTCTGCTGACTGTCGTGTCAGCCATCCTTATGATTGTATCTACATCTCTGCTGACTGTCGTGTCAGCCATCCTTATAACTGTATCTACATCTCTGCTGACTGTCATGTCAGCCATCCTTATGATTGTATCTACATCTCTGCTGACTGTCATGTCAGCCATCCTTATGATTGTATCTACATCTCTGCTGACTGTCATGTCAACCATCCTTATGACTGTATCTACATCTCTGCTGACTGTCATGTCAGCCATCCTTATGACTGTATCTACATCTCTGCTGACTGTCGTGTCAGCCATCCTTATGATTGTATCTACATCTCTGCTGACTGTCATGTCAGCCATCCTTATAACTGTATCTACATCTCTGCTGACTGTCATGTCAGCCATCCTTATGACTGTATCTACATCTCTGCTGACTGTCATGTCAGCCATCCTTATGACTGTATCTACATCTCTGCTGACTGTCATGTCAGCCATCCTTATGACTGTATCTACATCTCTGCTGACTGTCGTGTCAGCCATCCTTATGATTGTATCTACATCTCTGCTGACTGTCATGTCAGCCATCCTTATGACTGTATCTACATCTCTGCTGACTGTCATGTCAGCCATCCTTATGACTGTATCTACATCTCTGCTGACTGTCATGTCAGCCATCCTTATGACTGTATCTACATCTCTGCTGACTGTCGTGTCAGCCATCCTTATGATTGTATCTACATCTCTGCTGACTGTCGTGTCAGCCATCCTTATGACTGTATCTACATCTCTGCTGACTGTCGTGTCAGCCATCCTTATGACTGTATCTACATCTCTGCTGACTGTCATGTCAGCCATCCTTATGACTGTCTCTACATCTCTGCTGACTGTCGTGTCAGCCATCCTTATAACTGTATCTACATCTCTGCTGACTGTCATGTCAGCCATCCTTATGACTGTATCTACATCTCTGCTGACTGTCGTGTCAGCCATCCTTATGATTGTATCTACATCTCTGCTGACTGTCATGTCAGCCATCCTTATGACTGTATCTACATCTCTGCTGACTGTCATGTCAGCCATCCTTATGACTGTATCTACATCTCTGCTGACTGTCGTGTCAGCCATCCTTATGACTGTATCTACATCTCTGCTGACTGTCGTGTCAGCCATCCTTATGATTGTATCTACATCTCTGCTGACTGTCATGTCAGCCATCCTTATGACTGTATCTACATCTCTGCTGACTGTCATGTCAGCCATCCTTATGACTGTATCTACATCTCTGCTGACTGTCGTGTCAGCCATCCTTATGACTGTATCTACATCTCTGCTGACTGTCGTGTCAGCCATCCTTATGATTGTATCTACATCTCTGCTGACTGTCATGTCAGCCATCCTTATGACTGTATCTACATCTCTGCTGACTGTCATGTCAGCCATCCTTATGACTGTATCTACATCTCTGCTGACTGTCGTGTCAGCCATCCTTATGATTGTATCTACATCTCTGCTGACTGTCGTGTCAGCCATCCTTATGACTGTATCTACATCTCTGCTGACTGTCATGTCAGCCATCCTTATGATTGTATCTACATCTCTGCTGACTGTCATGTCAGCCATCCTTATGACTGTATCTACATCTCTGCTGACTGTCGTGTCAGCCATCCTTATGATTGTATCTACATCTCTGCTGACTGTCGTGTCAGCCATCCTTATGATTGTATCTACATCTCTGCTGTCTGTCATGTCAACCATCCTTATGACTGTATCTACATCTCTGCTGACTGTCGTGTCAGCCATCCTTATGATTGTATCTACATCTCTGCTGACTGTCGTGTCAACCATCCTTATGATTGTATCTACATCTCTGCTGACTGTCATGTCAACCATCCTTATGACTGTATCTACATCTCTGCTGACTGTCGTGTCAACCATCCTTATGACTGTATCTACATCTCTGCTGACTGTCATGTCAGCCATCCTTATGATTGTATCTACATCTCTGCTGACTGTCATGTCAGCCATCCTTATGACTGTATCTACATCTCTGCTGACTGTCGTGTCAGCCATCCTTATGACTGTATCTACATCTCTGCTGACTGTCGTGTCAGCCATCCTTATGACTGTATCTACATCTCTGCTGACTGTCATGTCAGCCATCCTTATGACTGTATCTACATCTCTGCTGACTGTCATGTCATCCATCCTTATAACTGTATCTACATCTCTGCTGACTGTCGTGTCAGCCATCCTTATGATTGTATCTACATCTCTGCTGACTGTCGTGTCAGCCATCCTTATGATTGTATCTACATCTCTGCTGACTGTCATGTCAACCATCCTTATGATTGTATCTACATCTCTGCTGACTGTCGTGTCAGCCATCCTTATAACTGTATCTACATCTCTGCTGACTGTCGTGTCAGCCATCCTTATGACTGTATCTACATCTCTGCTGACTGTCGTGTCAGCCATCCTTATGACTGTATCTACATCTCTGCTGACTGTCATGTCAGCCATCCTTATGACTGTATCTACATCTCTGCTGACTGTCATGTCAGCCATCCTTATAACTGTATCTACATCTCTGCTGACTGTCGTGTCAGCCATCCTTATGATTGTATCTACATCTCTGCTGACTGTCATGTCAGCCATCCTTATGATTGTATCTACATCTCTGCTGACTGTCGTGTCAGCCATCCTTATAACTGTATCTACATCTCTGTTGACTGTCGTGTCAGCCATCCTTATGATTGTATCTACATCTCTGCTGACTGTCATGTCAGCCATCCTTATGACTGTATCTACATCTCTGCTGACTGTCATGTCAGCCATCCTTATGACTGTATCTACATCTCTGCTGACTGTCATGTCAGCCATCCTTATAACTGTATCTACATCTCTGCTGACTGTCGTGTCAGCCATCCTTATGATTGTATCTACATCTCTGCTGACTGTCATGTCAGCCATCCTTATGACTGTATCTACATCTCTGCTGACTGTCGTGTCAGCCATCCTTATGATTGTATCTACATCTCTGCTGACTGTCATGTCAGCCATCCTTATGACTGTATCTACATCTCTGCTGACTGTCATGTCAACCATCCTTATGACTGTATCTACATCTCTGCTGACTGTCATGTCAGCCATCCTTATGATTGTATCTACATCTCTGCTGACTGTCATGTCAGCCATCCTTATGACTGTATCTACATCTCTGCTGACTGTCGTGTCAGCCATCCTTATGATTGTATCTACATCTCTGCTGACTGTCGTGTCAGCCATCCTTATGACTGTATCTACATCTCTGCTGACTGTCGTGTCAGCCATCCTTATGACTGTATCTACATCTCTGCTGACTGTCGTGTCAGCCATCCTTATGATTGTATCTACATCTCTGCTGACTGTCATGTCAGCCATCCTTATGACTGTATCTACATCTCTGCTGACTGTCATGTCAGCCATCCTTATGACTGTATCTACATCTCTGCTGACTGTCATGTCAGCCATCCTTATAACTGTATCTACATCTCTGCTGACTGTCATGTCAACCATCCTTATGACTGTATCTACATCTCTGCTGACTGTCATGTCAGCCATCCTTATGATTGTATCTACATCTCTGCTGACTGTCATGTCAGCCATCCTTATGATTGTATCTACATCTCTGCTGACTGTCATGTCAGCCATCCTTATGACTGTATCTACATCTCTGCTGACTGTCGTGTCAGCCATCCTTATGACTGTATCTACATCTCTGCTGACTGTCGTGTCAGCCATCCTTATGACTGTATCTACATCTCTGCTGACTGTCATGTCAGCCATCCTTATGATTGTATCTACATCTCTGCTGACTGTCATGTCAGCCATCCTTATGATTGTATCTACATCTCTGCTGACTGTCGTGTCAGCCATCCTTATGATTGTATCTACATCTCTGCTGACTGTCGTGTCAGCCATCCTTATGATTGTATCTACATCTCTGCTGACTGTCATGTCAGCCATCCTTATGACTGTATCTACATCTCTGCTGACTGTCATGTCAGCCATCCTTATGACTGTATCTACATCTCTGCTGACTGTCGTGTCAGCCATCCTTATGACTGTATCTACATCTCTGCTGACTGTCATGTCAGCCATCCTTATGATTGTATCTACATCTCTGCTGACTGTCATGTCAGCCATACTTATGATTGTATCTACATCTCTGCTGACTGTCGTGTCAGCCATCCTTATGATTGTATCTACATCTCTGCTGACTGTCGTGTCAGCCATCCTTATGATTGTATCTACATCTCTGCTGACTGTCATGTCAGCCATCCTTATGACTGTATCTACATCTCTGCTGACTGTCGTGTCAGCCATCCTTATGACTGTATCTACATCTCTGCTGACTGTCGTGTCAGCCATCCTTATGACTGTATCTACATCTCTGCTGACTGTCATGTCAGCCATCCTTATAACTGTATCTACATCTCTGCTGACTGTCATGTCAGCCATCCTTATAACTGTATCTACATCTCTGCTGACTGTCATGTCAGCCATCCTTATAACTGTCTCTACATCTCTGCTGACTGTCGTGTCAGCCATCCTTATGACTGTCTCTACATCTCTGCTGACTGTCGTGTCAGCCATCCTTATGACTGT
>OZ024761.1:27509908-27514803 GCA_964016885.1 Eledone cirrhosa
ATGGTTTTTTCGTGTCAATATATATCTTTTTAACGCTAAATTATTAATAACAATATACCATATTTGCCGGCCTATTGGACGCCCCTTCGCATAGGTCTAGTTTCGCTTGACGATACAGCCGGATCAATGGGAGACGGTTGCTCCTAAGAGGACAATCTGGAAGGAGTTAGCCAAGAAAAGATGTAGAAGAAGAAAACACTTTTTTCTGAAGCTGCAGCATTTCCTTTCGCCTGAAACATTTGTAGCAACGTAATATTTTCATCGAGAATATTCAGTATTTCCCGGAGTCGAAGACGCTACTTTCCCCCTAAAATAAGTCTCACATATCTACCATGCGTCCTGGAGGCCGAAGGTTGTTTATTATTTTTATTTCAAATTTTTGGTTGTCAATATTAGGGTGCATCCTCGAGGTCGAAGCGTCTTCCGCGCCGGGAAATACGGTAAATAATTTTCTCTTTACCTTACCAGAAGACATAAAAAAAAAAGATTTTCGATAAAATACCGATGAAGCAGTATTGTAAGGAGGAGGAGAAGAAGGAAAACAAGAAGAAGTAGAGGAAGAATGGGGAGGTGGAGGAGAAAGAAAAGAAGGAGAAGAAGGAAAAGAAGAATAAGAAGATGAAGAACTATATCCAAGTACCGGTTGCTCTCCGACAGGTTTGCGGTCGTGCGCTTGGCAGTGGAAACCTCTGGTGTCCTTGGCCCTAGGGCGACTTCCCTACACACTACCATAGGCGCTGAGCTGCCCCCCCCCCCCGCAGTTGTGAGCCTCGCGAGTTGGAATGGCTCTTTCAACGCATCTTGCTTACCATACTCCGGGGAAACGCCTTCTCCATTCTGTCCGCCGGGGCTGTGGGTGGGGTCGTGAGGCCAGCACGTGGGGATCCATTTGCCCACCATTCAGAGAGATGGGGAAGGCGAGAGAGATGGAGGCGATGACAGTGGGAGTTCGGCTCTTCCACGTTGGGACCAGATCCTTGTGGTGGCGAGATGGAGGCGATGACAGTGGGAGTTCGGCTCTTCCACGTTGGGACCAGATCCTTGTGGTGGCGAGATGGAGGCGATGACAGTGGGAGTTCGGCTCTTCCACGTTGGGACCAGATCCTTGTGGTGGCGAGATGGAGGCAATGACAGTGGGAGTTCGGCTCTTCCACGTTGGGACCAGATCCTTGTGGTGGCGAGATGGAGGCGATGGCAGTGGGAGTTCGGCTCTTCCACGTTCGGACCAGATCCTTGTGGTGGCGAGATGGAGGCGATGACAGTGGGGGTTCGGCTCTTCCACGTTGGGACCAGATCCTTGTGGTTGTGTCCATTATCTATATAGAAAATTATCTGGCATTTGGAACATAACTTAGGAAAGACTCCTACATTATAAGTGGAATTTAAACAATTTACTCCTTTTGTTACTATATATCAAGTAATCAACTATAATCAATAGTCAGTATAGTTAACTATAGTCAGCTATAGCTAACTATGGCTGACTATAGTCAACGATAGTCACCTATAGATGACTATAGCTAGTATAGCTGAGCATCGAAACTTCACAAGTAGTAACGCTATGAGAGGGATGGTTCTGATCACGAACGTTCAAGCAATTATATCTATTTATTGCAGTTGTGCGTGGGATGAATACTTATCAAATGTAAATGTGTAGTACACACATACACATACACATATACACATATACACATATACACATACACATACACATACACATACACATACACATACACATACATATACACATACACACATACACATACATATACACATATACACAGACATATACACATATACACATACACATACACACATACACATACACATACACATACACATACATATACACACATACACACATACACACACATACACATACACATACATATACACATACACATACACATATACATACACATACACATACATACACACACGCATATACTGACATACACACTCACACACACACTGAAATACACACTGGCATACACAAAGGTATCACATACATACACACACACTGACATACATACATACACATACTGACATAGACACTCACATACACACTCACATACACACTCACATACACAAAGGTTTCACATACGCACACACACACACACACACTGACATACATACACACGCATACTGACATACACACGCACACACTCACATACACGCACACACTCACATACACACTGACACACACAAAGGTAACTCACACACGCATACACACATACAAAGCCATCACATATACATACGCACTGACATTCACAAAGATATCACACACACACACGTAAAGGGATTACATACACGCACACGCACACTGGCACACACAAAGCCATCACATAGACGCTTACATACACACACACACAAACTCACACACTCTGATGCACAAAAACGTTACATACACACAGAGACATCACACACCAAGACATCACATACACACACACACGGTCAACACTCACACGCACAGACTGCCACACAAAAAGCCATCCCACAGACACATATATACATGCATATAGATCGATCAATTTTATCTATCGATATTTACATTTATCAATCTCTCTAATTACCGCTTTTCTTTTCTCCCCCTCTCTCTATACATACACACATAATCTTTCTTTTCCCTCCTCCCTCTCCCCTCTGTATATATATATATATATATATATATATATATATATATATATATATATATATATATATGGTGGCTGCCAACTCGTTTTCGTGTACGGCCACTACTTTATAGCCATGTAGGAGAGCCCCTACCGATGCGCTCAACGAGTGTGACTTTTTAGTCCAGCCAGCGACTTGAAAACTCTGGTACAAACACTACACCTGTGACAATTATTGACACATAGTGCTGGGCCCATGGTACCATGTGATGACAAGTGCAGAGAGATCTCCAGATATAAAGTAATGCCTGTGCCGTGAAGCTTTTATAGTGAGCAAAGGCACTGCACAAAGCCAGTCAAACTCTCTTAACCAAGATGATATTTACCAAAAAGAAGAACAAGTCAACATCATTGGATACCATCAGGGTTGCAGGTGTTATATCAGAGTTTTCCTTCTCCTAGAATTGTGCCTTGACAAAGGCTAAGGGGTCATCTCTCCCGGTGATTTTGGATGGCCATTGACTCTTAAGAGCTCCTTTCTCTTTGACAGGTTTTGTTTTTAGTCCTACAGGATGTCCAAAGTCACCCTCCTCGCCAAGAAACCTTGATGGGGTTGCCAGTTTAGACGCCAACGACCCGACCATGAGACAGGTTGTACTGGGATACATGTTACCAGTAGCACCAACTGGTGACCTGACCATAATATATATATATATATATATATATATATATATATATATATATATATATATATATATATATATATATATATATATATATATATATATATATGTAGTCGTAGGCATGACAGTGTGGATAAGCAGTTCACTTTGTCATCATGTAACTTCGGTTCAGTTCCAACCGTAAATATATATATATATATATATATACATATATAGTGACGAAACATAAGTCAATTGCATGAACTCATAATCCTTTATTTACTGCTATATATATTTCGATGATAGCCATTCAAACCTCATCAGGCAGTTAGTCAGTTCTTAGTCTTAGATATGCCAGCTCTGTGTTTTTGGTGTTGATGGTATCAGAGCCTTGGGACATATATGTGTGTGTGTGTTTGTGTGTTAGCTATTTCAGAAGAAAAGACAAAGGAAAAAAAGAGTGCTCTATGTATAGAACAGAGCTATTTCATTAGAAAGTGAACAACAATATATAATTACTCCATTACCAAAGGTTTCAGGACCCTAGACAATATTAACATATATCTAGATAACCTCTCTATCTGGTGAACGATTTAGACGTATATTAATATCGTCTAGGGTCCTGAAACCTCTCGTAATGGAGTAGTTATATATTGTGGTGTTCACTTTCTAATTATATATATATATATATATATATATATATATTCAAAACAACGAACAGCGGAGGACACGTTTCGCACCTCTCCGACAGATAAACTCCCCCCCCCCCGGAAAACCCCCCAGTTGATGGATGTGAATCCAAAATATAGGGATATAGGGACAATTAAATCTCTCCCAAGGTAACTCTATCCCGTGTTATTATTTTTATTTTTACTCTCTTTCCTACGTTCTTCTACACACTATACATCTCATTCTACATTCACTTACATCTCTCTCTTCACCACCGGATCTTGTTACCCGGAGAATTACTCATCTGCATTGTTGAGGCTTTCAAAACGATCTAAAGAAAATATATCTTATTATTCCACAATGCTTCAAGCAAACTTCAATACTCCCTCTTTACCATATTTATTTTTTGATACCCAGATTCCTGATGATTTCTAAAGAATGAAACAGTTCTAGTCCTGTAGAATCTCATCTATATTAAAACTTATATATGTATATATATATATATATATATATATATATATATATATATATATATATATATATATATATATATACATATGAATGACATATATGTATATATATATATATATATATATATAGGAACGAGTAGGACCCCGACGGCTGAGCTCAAGCCGTTTCGACGGCTAATTCTGGACTAAATGGACATTTTTATCCTGGTATATGAATAGCCGAGCTTCTCAGGGGGTAATTCCATATATGGTAAAAGTGATTGTCACAAGGATTGGTCAAAAGTTTGTTGTTGAGACACATGATTCTATCATGGCAATTTGTGGAAGGAAGTGCTAGCTGAACCTGCCAGTAGAAGAAAGAGGGAGAGGGAGTGGAGGAAACCCAGTCGTGCTTTGATAATGCCAACTACAGCAGGATCCTAAGGGCAGGAGGTCAAGCAAGTATACTAGGGAGGGGGAGGGGGAGGAAGTCGAAACAATAAGTA
>OZ024761.1:27522503-27525003 GCA_964016885.1 Eledone cirrhosa
TAGATTTACACATCTATATACTAGATTTACACACAGACGTATCTCATCATTACACACAGCTACAATTAGATTTACACATCTATATACTAGATTTACACACAGACGTATCTAATCATTACACACAGCTACAATTATATTTACACATCTATATACTAGATTTACACACACACGTATCTAATCTCTCTACACACACAGCTACAATTAGATTTACACATCTATATACTAGATTTACACACAAACGGATTTGATCTCTCTACACAAATCTACGATACAGCTTAGCACCAGTGACGTCGCAACTCATTTCTACAGCTGAGTAAACTGAAGCAACGTGAAATAAAGTGTCTTGCTCAAGGACACAACGCGTCACCCGGTACGTGAATCGACCCCACAACCTGCTGATTGCAAGCCCAATGCTCTAACCATTAAATACGTGTGTATACATCTATACAAATAAATACATCTATACAATATTAAATATGTGTGTATACATTTATATAAATAAATAAATAAATAAATATATATGTATATATATATATATATATATATATATATATATATATATATATATATATATATATATATATATATATATGTGTGTGTGTGTGTGTATAACAAAGGAATTGTGGTAAGGAACCAGATGGACCACAACGCACCAGAGTACTCAATACTTAGTGTATAGCCGTCGAAACGGCTTGAGCTCTGCCGTCGGGGTCATACTTTTTCCCTATTATATGTGTGTATATATATATATATGTTTATCCCGGGTTCAATCGGGGGTAAGCACACTAAGTAAGGTACTCCATACGTAGCAGAGTATAAATAAGAGCTTCATGATGATTTCTCCTAATGAAATAGTTTTAGTCTTGTAGAAGCCATTTCTCTCTCTCTCTCTCTCTCTCTCTCTCTCTCTCTCTCTCTCTCTCTCTGTATATATATATATATATATATATACACAAATATACTCACGCTTATCTATATATATCGGTGCAGTCTGGTGTGTATAGGGGTATAGGGTGTATTATAATTATAAGATTAAATTGTTTGCTCAATCTTGTCAGTTATTTGCCTTATCTTGCAATTTGATTTGTCTTGGTATTTATAGTGTATGTGTGTGTATGTAGGTGTGTTTATGTATGCATGTGTGTGTAAATGTATGTATATATATATATATATATATATATATATGTATGTATGTATATAAATGTATATGATTATACGTACACATATATATATATGTATATAAATGTATATGATTATACGTACACATATATATATATGTATATAAATATATATAATTATACGTACATACACACACACACACATATATATATATATATATATATATATATATATATATGTATAAATGTATATTATTATACGTATATATATATATATATATTTTATTTATCCGCTACTATTTGAATCTTTGTGACGTGTAGCTATCGTCTTGTGATTGAGAAGATCGTTTCGTCATCACGTGGTCCGGGTTCCGATCCCAACGTGCGGTACATTGGGCCAGCATCTTGTCTAGTAGCTTCGAAAAGAAGAAATACAAATTCAAAGAGAGAAATGATTGAAGTAAAATAATGGTTTCTTATTTAGGTACAAGGCCAGCAATTTTGGGTGAGGGGAAAGTCGATTAAATCGATCCCATTGCATTACTGGTGCTTTATTTTATCGACCTCGTAAGGATGAAAGGCAAAGCTAACCTCGGCGAGATTTGAACTCAGATCGTAAAGGGCCGTAATGCTATGTTGCAAAGAATGGTGTCCGACACTTTACCGATACTGCTAATACACCATTATCCCAGCAATTATCCCAGTACACTACTGGTACTTTATTTTATCGACCCGTAAGGATGAAAGGCAAAGTTAACCTCGGCGGAATTTGAAGTAAAATAATGATTTCTAGTATAGGCACAAGGCGAGGGGAAAGTCGATTAAATCGACCCCAGTACGTTACTGGTGTTTTATTTTATCGACCTTGTAAGGATGAAACGCAAAGCTAAGCTCGGCGGGATTTGAACTCAGATCATAAAGGGCCGTAACCCTATGCTGCAAAGAATGGTGTCCGACACTTTACCGATACTGCTAATACACCATTGTTTGAAGTAAAATAATAAAAAGATGGAACCTTACCAGCAATCCGAAGAGGAACTTGTCCACCACAATTTTCAATGCTATTATCAATAATAAGAACCACAACACCAACAACGACTGCAAAATAATTCTTTGATGCTTGTTATAAAATAGTCAGAAGAATAAAAAGAGAAAATAAAAGCGGCTACATATTAAAAAATATATAAATTTGATAATTTTTGGCCTAAAGGAAAATTAGAAATCGTACCGTCACGATTTGTTGCTGAATATGAAAAATACGTTAGTAGATTTTGGTACTGTAAAGGTCAAATGTCGCGGGGCTGACATTTCCAAATATATATAGATAGTTCCATAGTTGATTATATATCTAAGTCTACCAGGTTGAAAGAAAACGGAAAGTT
>OZ024761.1:27535003-27540003 GCA_964016885.1 Eledone cirrhosa
TATTCTTGAAGAAGGGCTAAATCCCGACACATCTAGCCTTCTCTACCCCTCTCCATATAAAGCACGAAACTACTAAGAATTTTTTGCACCTCTGTTTGTCGTTTTCTTGAACTATATATATATATATATATATATATATATATATATATATACCTATAAATACCATACTTATTTTTTGATACCCAGATTCCTGATGATTTCTAAAGAATGAAACAGTTCTAGTCCTGTAGAATCTCATCTATATTAAAACCTATATATATATAATATAAATCATACATAAAACGCCAGCCCCAACAGTTTTTGCAAGAGATGTCAACATGAATGGACTTGTTATTTTTATCTAAAGACATTTTTTCCAAATCCATCCCGCGGTGTCCCCTCAATCTATCTTATTTCTCATTCTTTCTTCTAATGAAGGAATAGCGAAACGTTAAGACCCTCTTCCTGCTATATCAAGCGTTAACCTAATATATCCCTTCCATATACTGTACCAATTGTGATGTTATTTCAATTTACCTTTTACAAACACACACACACACACACACACACATACACAATACATACATCTCTTAACCAGGATGATAGTTACCAAAAAGAAGAACAAGTCAACATCATTGGATACCATCAGGGTTGCAGGTGTTATATCAGAGTTTTCCTTCTCCTAGAATTCTGCCTTGACAAAGGCTAAGGGGTCATCTCTTCCGGTGATTTTGGATGGCCATTGACTCTTAAGAGCTCCTTTGTCCTTTGACAGGTTTTGTTTTTAGTCCTGCAGGATGTCCAAACATCATACATACATACATACATACATACATATATGTTGGAAAGCATGGCGTCCGACTCTCTACCGATACTGCCAATCCACACCCAGCCCCGGGAACATAACCTTATGTTACAAGCTGTATGATGATGTCACGGCTCTGGGTACAGGGAATCGTGTGGCCACTGTCGTCATTGAAATATGTATCACAGCATTATCATTAAAGGACTTTAACATCTGAAACTACTTCGCCTTTTCTTATTCTAAATATACTCTGTCACTCCTATGTGGAACAAGTACGTCGAGTGCTTGGATTGAGTTGTATCAATGTTTATCGTACCTTTTCCTGAACATGGAACTTCGTTCTTCCTCAAACTCTCACATACACACGCACACACACTCACGTACACCTACACACATACACAAACACCACATTCAGCCTTCCTCGCCCGACTCCACCCGCCACCACCCTTATACGCCCTGTTCTGCCCTGGAGAGGAGATTGTCTGACGCCAGCTTAAAATGGCATTATGTCAGTCATTATGTGCCAAGAACATGAAAATATGGAGTCTGTCTGTCTGTGTGTGTGTGTGTGTGTGTGTGTGTGTGTGTGTGTGTGTGTGTGCGTGTGTGTGTGTGTGTGTGTTTAATTAATAATGATATATATCTCCAGAATAAGAATGAAATTGTTTTTTCCGTGTTCAATGATCTTCGTAGCTGTTTGCAACTACATCCACATAATATATATCAAAGTAAATATATACATATATATACTAATGTAAGATATATATATATATATATATATATATATATATATATATATATATATATATATATATATACATATATACACTATTTATAATATATATCAAAGTAAATATATACATATATATACTAATGTTATATATATATATATATATATACACTATTTATAATATATATTAAAGTGAATATATATATATATATATAAACACTATGTATAATATATATCAAAGTAAATATATACATACATATATATATACTAATGTAATAGACATAAATTCATATATACACTATGTATTATATATTTAGGTAAATATATACCTATACACACTTCTGTAATATATAGTAAGGTAAATATATACATATATACATATACACACTCTTGTACATGTATATATTTATACATGTATGATACAATCTCTCGTGCATAATCTCGTGATTCGAGATTTCCCAGAAGTAAATACCAGGTGTGACGTTTTCATCGATTACTCCTTAATTTCAAAGCTCAGAGAATAGAAATATATGATAGGAAATAAGGGAAACAGCCATACACACACATACATGTACATAGAGGCACACACACAAACATGCATGCAAACATACATGTACACGAACATGTACACAGTGGAACACACACACACACATATACACACAAACATACATAGACAAAAACGTGCACACACAGATGCACACACACACACGCAAACACACACACATATATAATACCTACCTACGTACATACATACATAGAAACAAACATATATACATACATACATACGTACATATATATGCATTCGTACATATACATACATTCAAACAAACATATATATATATATATACATATATTCATACGTACATATATATATACATATATATATATATATATACATATTTACCTACATAAAAACAAACCTGTATACATACATTTATTCATTCGTACATATATATATATATATATATATATATATATATATATATACCTACATAGAAACAAACCTGTATACATATATTCATTCGTACATATATATACCTACTTAAAAACAAACCTGTATACATACATTTATTCATTCGTATATATACATATATATATATATATATATATATATATATATATATATATATATATAACTACATAAAAACAAACCTGTATACATACATTTATTCATTCGTATATATATATATATATATATAACTACATAAAAACAAACCTGTATACATACATTTATTCATTCGTATATATATATATATATATATATAACTACATAAAAACAAACCTGTATACATACATTTATTCATTCGTATATATATATATATATATATATATATAACTACATAAAAACAAACCTGTATACATACATTTATTCATTCGTATATATATATATATATATATATAACTACATAAAAACAAACCTGTATACATAGGTACATATGCAGCGAAGATTCTGTTATGAATGTCTTTGATTGTAAAAACGATAATTGTTAAAAACAGAAACCAACAGAATGTTAAAAACATTCAAAGTTAACATTCAAAAATATTTCAAATCAACTCAGAGAAAAGAATATAATTGTAATAATGGAATGTAATAAAACGAAAATACTTTTTTTTCTAATCGTGTAAAACAAAGAACTAGATAAGCATCAAATGAATTAATGTTTACAGCGATAATATAATGAAAAATAATGACGACAAAACTACAGCACAACTTCAATTATAAAACTCTGTCGCTCATATTACGTTAAATATATGGTCTCTCTCGTCGTCTTTGACTCATCGGGCCAAAAGGTTTTACTTTCCTTTTACTCCATATTTTAGTGTTTAAGCATCAAATTATTTTAGTGTTTAAGCATCAAATGATTTAATATTTAGAACGATAATATAATTGTTTCTACTTTAGGCACAAAGCCAGCAATTATTCCAGTGTATTACTGGTACTTTATTTTATCGACCCCGTGAGGATGAAAGGCAAAGTTAACCTTAGAGCGATAATATAATGACAAATAATTGTTTCTACTTTAGACACAAGGTCAGCAATTTGAAAGGGAGGGAAAAGTCGATGAAATCAACCCCTGTACTCAATGGTGGGTTATTTTATCGACCCCGTAAGGCAAAGCTAACATCGGCGAGATTTGAACTCAGAACGAAAAATAATGACCACAAAACGACAGTACAACTTAAAATGATAAAACTATGTTATCTATATTAATTTAAATATCATAGTCTCTCTCGCCGTGTTCGTCTCATGACGGGCAAAAGGTCTTACTTGGCGTTTATTGCACATTTTTAGTGTTTGTGTCTCCTGTGTGACATTAAACCTGCCCTGCTTTTGCAAACCAGACCGCATCGTTCACACACAAATCTTTGAATAGAAACTGCATTCCTATCAACGTTGTCTTAGGTCACCCAGGTACGCAATCCTTGTCTTTACATAGACCCTGATGCTAGTTTGACAGATTTTCCTCTTCCTACTACGGCCAGCAGCACATTATTTAAATTTTAATGGTTGTATTTCAATATACTCGATATTTTTCTTCAGTAACGCACTGGGGTCGATTTAATCGACTTTTCTCTCTCCCCAAATTGTTGGCCTTGTGGCTAAATACAAAACCCTTACTACTCAGTGCGCTGGATTTGCAGAATCGGTAGAGAGTCGGACACTATGCATTGCAACATAGTTACGGCCCTTTACGGTCTGAGTTCAAATCCTTCCGAGGATAACTTTGCCTTTCATCCTTACGTGGTCGATAAAATAAAGCACCAGTAACGTGCTGGATCGATTTAATCAAGTTTTCTCTCTCCCCCAATTTACTGGCCTTGTATCTATACTAGAAACCATTATTACTCTGAATTGGCAGTATCGGTAGAGGGTCAAACGGCATGATTGACGCATAGAGTTACGGCCCTTGCCATTCTGAGTTCAAATCCCGCTGAGGTTAACTTTGCCTTTCATCCTTATGGGGTCGATAAAATAAAGTACCAGTAATGTCAGGTCACCAGTTGGTGCTACTGGTAACATGTATCCCAGTACAACCTGTATCATGGTCGGGTCGTTGGCGACTAAACTGGCAACCCCACCAAGGTTTCTTGGTGAGGAGGGTGACTTTGGATATCCTGCAGGACTAAAAACAAAACCTGTCAAAGGGCAAAGGAGCTCTTAAGAGTCAATGGTCATCCAAAATCACCGGGAGAGATGACCCCTTAGCCTTTGTCAAGGCAGAATTCTAGGAGAAGGAAAACTCTGATATAACACCTGCAACCCATCGGTTTGCAGTTCTACCAGAGACTACTCCACTTACTGTCTCTTTACTAAATGTCAGTGGTTGGGCTTCAGGTTAGCGACCTGTTCCCGGAAAAACTCTCCTGCTACGAACACAATTCATAGTGCATCAGATTTAAATTCCAAGCAGTCAGGAGAACGGTTGTCTCTAACCGGATATTGTATGACGGGTGTCGGCGAAAGTCTCAATGAGGAAGCCGACA
>OZ024761.1:27552503-27560003 GCA_964016885.1 Eledone cirrhosa
TATATATATATATATATATATATATAATATATATATATATAGAGAGAGAGAGATGTACCGACCCCAGTATTGTACTGGTACTTTATTTGTCGATTTCGAAAGGATAAAAGACAAAGTTGTACTCGGAGCACAGTGACCGGAACCAAATTACCAAAATATTCTTAATCCGATGTCGTAAATACTCTGCGAAGCTACCGCCCGCTTAGAATATTTCCCCAGATATACGTACACACACAACCACACACATATATATATATATATATATAAACATAGACACGCATATAAATATATTGTTATACTCACACATACTCTCATGTACACACCCTTACGTACGCAAACGCGTCTACACAGGCACACACGTCTACACAAACACGTCTACACAGACACACCTCTACACAAACATGTCTACACACACACACACACGTCTACATGCACACACAGTGACAGACACCTCAACACAAGCATCCACACAGACACACCATACTTCTACCTATAGACAAACCATACTTCTACCTTTAGACACACAGACAGAAGTAAATACAGAGAAAGTAAAACAATAAAACACAAAGGTAATAAGAGGAATTAGATCAGAAGACTTCAGAAATGAAAGTAAAGTATAGCAAAGAGTAGAGAGAGAGAGAGAGAGAGAGAGAGAGAGAGAGAGGGAGAGAGAGAGTAAAGTATAGCAAAGAGTAACGAGAGAGAGATGGAGGGAGAGAGAGAATGAAAGGAAGAAAGTATATTACAGCAAAGAGAGAGAGATAAAGGACGAAAGTAAAGTAAGAAGTTGAAATAGAAAGACGGTAAAGACCAGGGGGAAAGAAGGTAAAGACCAGAGATAAGGAAAGAGAGAAAGTAAAGACTAGAGAGAAAGAAAGAAAGAAAAAACGAAAGTAAAGACTAGAAAGAAAGAAAGACAGATAGATAGAAAGAAAGAAAGAAATGTAGAGAGAAAGTACAAAGTACAGGTAGAAATAAATAAAGAATGATACAAAAAAAAAGAAAGAACTAAGTACAGAAAGAAAGAATGAGAGCAAAAAATAAAAACAACAAAACAAACAGAACAGCAAAAGAATGAAGGCAATAGGGCAAGAAAGAAGAAAGAGGGTTGTTTATGGCAAAAGACGGCGTCCATTTTGAACATATGTCTTATGTTTTATTTGATGTTAAGTTGTTATTACGTTGTTTTACATGTTTAAATGGATGTTTAGTTGGAAAAGGTTTAGATTAAATCACACTTTCCATTAATGCGTGTGTTTTTGTTGTTGTTGTTGTTGTTGTAATGGTCGTTTTCTTTGTTGTTGCTGTTGTTATCATTGTTGTTATTGCTGTTGTTGTACAAATTGTTGTTGTTGTTGTTGTAATGGTCGTTTCTTTTGTTGTTGTCGCCATTGTTGTTGTTGTTGTTGTTGCTGTTTTTGTACAAATAGTGGCTGTTATTGTTGTTGCTGTTGTCGTAGTTGTTGCTGTTTTTGTACAAATTGTTGTCGTCGTTGTTGTTATTGCTGTTATTGTACTAATTGTTGTTGTCGTCGTTGTTGTCGTTGTTGTTATTGCTGTTATTGTACTAATTGTTGTTGCTGTTATTATTGTTATTGTACAAATAGTTGTTGTCATTGTTGTTGTTCTTGTACAAATTGCTGTTCTTGTTGTTGCAGTAGTTATGTTGTTGTTTTTGTGGAACTTGTATTAATTGTAGTTGTTATTGTAGTTGTTGTTGTGATTCTAGTTGTTGTAGATCTTGTTATTGGTATACTAGTTGTTAATTTGTGACAGATGTAGTTTTTGTTATTGTAGTAGTAATAGTCCATGTTATTTTTGTGGCCTGTAGTAGTAGTTTTTGTTGTTGTTCTTGTTGCTTTTGTGACACTACTACTACTACTACTACTATTATTATTATTATTATTATTATTATTATTATTATTATTATTATTGTCCCCTACATGTCGGCCCTTTTGGCTAATAAATGAAATCATTATTATTATTATTATTATTATTATTATTATTATTATTATTATTATTAGTTGCTTTGTGGGTGTTGTAGTAGCAGTAGTAGTAGTAATCGTTGTTGCTGTTTTGTAGCGGTCGTAGTAGTTGGTTTTGTTGCTTTTATGTTAGTTACATCGTTGTAGTTGTTATTGTTGATGTTGTAATCTTAATTGTTGTTCTTGTAGCTGTTGTATCTTTTTGTGTGGTTGTTACTGTTGCTGTTGTTGTAGCTGTTGTATCTTTTTGTGTGGTTGTTACTGTTGCTGTTGTTGTAGCTGTTGTATCTTTTTGTGTGGTTGTTACTGTTGCTGTTGTTGTAGCTGTTGTATCTTTTTGTGTGGTTGTTACTGTTGCTGTTGTTGTAGCTGTTGTATCTTGTTGTGTGGTTGTTACTGTTGCTGTTGTTGTAGCTGTTGTATCTTTTTTGTGTGGTTGTTACTGTTGCTGTTGTTGTAGCTGTTGTATCTTTTTGTGTGGTTGTTACTGTTGCTGTTGTTGTAGCTGTTGTATCTTTTTGTGTGGTTGTTGCTGTTGTTCTTATTTACGTCTGTAAATGACGAGTTGTTTTGTAAAACGTCCACTCAGCATGCGGCGATCGTATTAATGCGGATGGGGGAGTGGGTAGACAAGTAGTTGGTGGATAGAAAGACTAAGTAGATAGAGTTACAGGAAGGTAAATCAAGTCATGACGTTGACTGTTCGAATATCATCAAAGCCAGTGTGTAGTTGTGTATTCGGCGGACATGACACTAAACTCTAGCGGAAGGTGGCGATGGAGAGAAGTGAGAAATGGACATATGTAAACATTTTACCTATGAAGAGCAAATGATGGTGACTCGAACGAGATGACCACTATGTTAACCTGTGACTTTCTAAGAATAGCAGACTGAAAATAAACAGATAGACTGACAGATAGACAGACATATCTTGGTTGTCCATCGTAAACGATGATGACATCTTCTTCATTGTTGTTCCCGTCTGCCATGGGCGCAAAGGTGGCCGTTTCAGACCCGTCCGGCTACCCTCAACCTGGCTCGGCCCGCCAGCCAAAGCGGTTTACCGGGGTGTGGCCGCTTTCGCCACATGCTACAGCTTCTTGGGGTCACAGGTGAGAGCTGAGTGTCAGGTGGGACCCAATGTAGGACGAGCTGCCCTGAAAAGGGCATGGCTAGCCCCCCCCATACAGAGGTACATGCCACTCCCTGACACCCCATGCATATACATACACATACATATGTACATGTGTATATACATATTTACACATTTTTGGATGGCCGTTGACTCTTATGAGTTCTTCAGCCCTTTGTCAGGTGGTTTAGTTTTTTGTCCTGCAGGTTGTCCAAAATCACCTTCAAGAGTGACCTGACATTAAGACAGACTTATAGACAGACAGATAGATTGATAGTCAGATATATAGATAGACAGATAGACAGACAGATAGACAGACAGATAGACAGATCTCTTAGGCAGATAGACAGACAGATAGACTGATACATTGATAGACATCCAGAGAGACAGACATACAGATACATATATAGACAGACAGATAGATAGACAGATAGATAGGTAGACAAACAGACTGATAGATATATTTCTTTATTAGCCACAAGGGCGCACAAGAAAATGGGACAATACAAAGACATGCCGGGGATTTTACGTACAGTCGTGTAAAAAATATAAAAACAAACAATTACAACAATCGAAATCCCCAATAGGGGGGAGGCGCCACAAATGGGTTGTTTAATACCCCGTCGATAGAACAACCCTCAACTCAAGGAGCGTGTTGTGCAAGTGCTCCTTTCTTCCTTTTGCTCTCTTCCTCAACCTACAGGCTTATAAACAGAGAAGGCCCAATCACTCGGACCATTTTCGCTTCACTCACCCACCTTTCAGTAAATTTACTGGGGTGCAGTGCCTCTCTCTCCACCCAGATTCTCCTTCTAAAGTGATACTTAAAGAAGGAAATCAATTGTTGTCCGGAGAGAAAGGCATCTGTTCTAAGTCCTCTCAACCTCGTCCACCATATAACTTCTTTCACCATAGCCACCGTACAGAGGAAAACCGCCTCTCTTTCGTTTTTGAAAGAGGCTGGCGGTTTGATCCTTACTATGGACTCGGCAGTCAACTGGAAACAGACTGATAGATAGACAAATCGATAGATAAACAGACTGATAGACAGATAGATAGGACAAAGTCATCATAATTTAATGGATATATGTTGGTAAATGACTGAAGAAAACGCGGAAGAAAATTATTGTAAATGGTTTCAATGATTGTAAAGTAGAATATAATTATTGGCGGAGTGACAAAAGGGTGAATACATAGAAAATCGAAGGTTCAAGTATCTTTACATAGAATATTGCAATCAAGGAATTATTAAATGAAATATTGTTTATTATTAACCCCGTCGGTGGATTGGCAGTATCGGTAGAGGATCGGACACCATGCTTTGACGCATGGAGTTACGGCCCTTGCCATTCTAAGTTCAAATCCCGCTGAGGTTACCTTTGCCTTTCATCCTTACGGGGGTCGATAAAATAAAGTACCAGTAATGCACTGGGTAATGCTGGCCTTGTACCAAAAGTAGGAACAATTATTAACCCCGTCATTTTTGACGGGTACTATATTTATAATTCTATTTTAAAGATACTAGATGGTGCTATCTACTTATCGTCTATTAGTGTCTATCTCTCTCTCTCTCTCTATATATATATATAAATGTATATACATATATATATATATATATATATATATATATATATATGTGTATATATATGTATATATATATGTATATATATATGTGTATATATATGTATATATATATGTATATATATATGTGTATATATATGTATATATATATGTATATATATATGTGTATATATATGTATATATATATGTGTATATATATGTATATATATATATGTGTATATATATGTATATATATATATGTGTATTTATATGTATATATATATATGTGTATATATATGTATATATATATATGTGTATTTATATGTATATATATATATGTGTATTTATATGTATATATATATATATGTGTATATATATGTATATATATATATGTGTATATATATGTGTATTTATATGTATATATATGTGTATATATATGTATATGTATATGTATATATATATGTATATATATATGTGTATATATATGTATATATATATGTGTATATATATGTGTATATATATGTATATATATATGTATATATATGTGTGTATATGTGTGTATATATATATGTATGTATATGTGTGTATATATATATGTATATATATGTGTGTATATATATGTGTGCATATATTTTTATATATAAGGAACCGTTCCAAGATTTCTAAGGCATCATAGCTACCAAACACCAATAACACCAATATTTGCAGTGTTTTTATTGTCTTAAAGAAATGAGAAAACGGTTTTCTTTATTATTATTTATTTATTATTAAAGATCGCAACACAAACCACATAAAATGTCGGAATCGATATTGTACCAATTTGTCAGATTGAAGCATTCATTAATTTATCGTAATCAACCATTTTTCAGTCAGCACAATGAAAAAAAAAAAAAAAAAAAAAGGAAGAGAAATCGTAATGTTGGCTGTCGCTCCAGCATGGCCTCAGTTCGTCTGTCGGTTAGAACAGGTGAAAGTGTATAGTGGTTTGGTTTATTAGAGATAAAACTTCGCTAATCATAGGAATAAAAAGAAAAAGGAACAGCATATCATCCCCCACCCCCCACACACACATGCACTCACATACACACACACTCACTCATACACGCTCTCTAACTCACCCCCTCACTGTCTTCCACACACAACACTAATAATTACACTCACACACTCTTACTATAGTATATAATACTATAATATATAATACTATAATACTATAATATATAATACATAATACTATAATATACAATACTATAAATATATAATACTATAATATATAATACTATAATATATAATATTATAAAATATAATACTATAATTGTTTCTACTTTTTGCACAAGGCCAGCAATAAACCAGTGTATTACTGGTACTTTATTTTATCGACCCCGTAAGGATGAAAGGCAAAGTTAATCTCGGCGGAATTTGAACTCAGAATGGCAAGGGCCGTAACTCTATGCGTCAAAGCATGGCGTCCGACCCTCTACCGATACTGCCAATCCACCACTATAATACATAATGCTATAATATACAATGCTATAATATACAACACTATAATATACAATACTATAAAATATAATACTATAAAATATAATACTATAATATATATAATATTATAATATATAATATACAACACTATAATATACAATACTATAAAATATAATACTATAAAATATAATACTATAATATATATAATATTATAATATATAATATACAACACTATAATATACAATACTATAAAATATAATACTATAAAATATAATACTATAATATATATAATATTATAATATATAATATACAACACTATAATATACAATACTATAAAATATAATATTATAAAATATAATACTATAATATATATAATATTATAATATATAATATTATAATATACAACACTATAATATACAATACTAAAAAATATAATACTATAAAATATAATACTATAATATATATAATATTATAATATTATAATATACAACACTATAATATACAACACTATAATATACAATACTATAAAATATAATACTATAAAATATAATACTATAATATATATAATATTATAATATATAATACTATAATATACAACACTATAATATACAATACTAAAAAATATAATACTATAATATATATAATATTATAATATATAATACTATAATATACAGTACTATAATATACAACACTATAATATACAATACTATAAAATATAATACTATAAAATATAATACTATAATATATATAATATTATAATATATAATACTATAATATACAACACTATAATATACAATACTAAAAAATATAATACTATAAAATATAATACTATAATATATATAATATTATAATATATAATACTATAATATACAGTACTATAATAGACAGTACTATAATATACAATACTATAATATACAATACTATAATATACAATACTATAATATACACTACTATGATATACTACACTATAATATATAATACTCTAATGTACAATACTATAATATACTACATTATAATATACAATACTATAATATATATAATACTATAATATACAATGCTATCATATACAGTACTATAATATACAATAGTATAATATACAATGCTATAATATACAATACTATAATATACTACACTATAATATACAATACTATAATATACAATACACTATACTATAATATACAATACTATGATATACAATACTATAATATACAATACTAAAATACAATAATATACAATACTGTAATATAATATATATAATAACCTTTTAACACACAATACTTGAGTATACAATACTCTATTATACGACCCTTTAACACACAATACTTGAGTATACAATACTCTATT
>OZ024761.1:27565003-27570003 GCA_964016885.1 Eledone cirrhosa
ATGTACATAGACGTACACACACATGTACATAGACATATACACACACATGTACATAGACATATACACACACATGTACATAGACATATACACACACACATGTACATAGACGTACACACACATGTACATAGACATATACACACACATGTACATAGACATATACACACACATGTACATAGACATACACTCACATGTACATAGACATATACACACACACATGTACATAGACATATACACACATGTACATAGACGTACACACACACACATGTACATAGACATATACACACATGTACATAGACATATACACACACATGTACATAGACATACACACACATGTACATAGACATACACACACACACATGTACATAGACATACACACACATATATACACTCACACATGTACATAGACATATACACACACATATATAAATACACCCACACACATGTACATAGACATACACACACATATATACACTCACACATGTACATAGACATATACACACACATATATAAATACACCCACACACATGTACATAGACATACACACACACATGTACATAGACATACACACACACATATAAATACACCCACACACATGTACATAGACATACACACACATGTACATAGACATACACACACATGTACATAGACATACACACACACACATATAAATACACCCACACACATGTACATAGACATACACACACATGTACGTAGACATACACACACACACATGTACATAGACATATACACACACACATGTACATAGACATACACACACACATATAAATACACCCACACACATGTACATAGACATACACACACATATATAAATACACCCACACACATGCACATAGACATACACACACACATATAAAAACCTATACATACATACACACACACACATATAAAAACCTATACATACATACACACACATATAAATACACACATACACATGTACGTAGACACACTCATTTATAAAAACACAGATATAGGCACACACACACATACACATAGACCATATATGTATATACACACACACACAGACCATATATATATATACATATATACACACATACAGATGCACATAGACATACACACATATACATAGACCATATATATACATATATACACACACATACAGATGCACATAGACATACACACATATAGACGTACACACACATATACATAGACGATATATATATATACATATATACACACTTCAACATGTACATAGACATACACACATATAGACGTACACACACATATACATAGACCATATATATATATATACATATATATATATATATATATACACACACACATACAGATGTACATAGACATACATACATATAGACGTACACACACATACATAAACCATATATATATATACATATACACACACATACAGATGTACATACATACACACATATAGACGTACACACACATATACATAGACCATATATTTATATATATACATATATACACACATACAGATGTACATGGACATACACACATATAGACGTAAACACACACATACATAGACCATATATATATATATATACACACATACAGATGTACATAGACATACACACATATAGACGTACACACAGACATATATATATATACATATATACACACATACAGATGCACATAGACATACACACATATACATAGACCATATATATACATATAAACACACACATACAGATGCACAGAGACATACACACATATAGACGTACACACACATATACATATACCATATATATATATATATATACATCTATACACACATACAGATGTACAGAGACATACCCACATATAGACGTACACACACATATATATAGACCATATATTTATATATATACATATATACACACATACAGATTTACATACATACACACATATAAACGTAAACACACATATACATAGACCATATATATATATATATACATATATACACACATACAGATGTACATAGACATACACACATATAGACGTAAACACACATATACATAGACCATATATTTATATATATACATATATACACACATACAGATGTACATACATACACACATATAGACGTACACACATACACACATATAGACGTACACACACATATACATAGACCATATATATATATATATATACATATATACACACATACAGATGTACATAGACATACACACATATAGACGTACACACACATATACATATACCATATATATATATACATATATACACACATACAGATGCACAGAGACATACACACATATAGACGTAAACACACATACATAGACCATATATATATATATACATATATACACACATACAGATGTACATAGACATACACACATATAGACGTACTCACATATATATATATATACATATATACACACATACAGATGTACATAGACATACACACATATACATAGACCATATATATACATATATACACACACATACAGATGCACAGAGACATACACACATATAGACGTACACACACATATACATAGACCATATATATATATATACATATATACACACATACAGATGTACATAGACATACACACATATAGACGTACACACAGATATATATATATACATATATACACACATACAGATGTACATAGACATACACACATATAGACGTACACACAGATATATATATATACATATATACACACATACAGATGTACATAGACATACACACATATAGACGTAAACACACATATACATAGACCATATATATACACATACAGATGTACATAGACATACACACATATAGACGTACACACACATATATATATATATACATATATACACACATACAGATGTACATAGACATACACACATATAGACGTACACACATATACATAGACCATATATATATATACATATACACACACATACAGATGTACATAGACATACACACATATAGACGTAAACACACATATACATAGACCATATATATATATATATATACACACACATACAGATGTACATAGACATACACACATATAGACGTAAACACACATATACATAGGCCATATATATATATATACATATATACACACATACAGATGTACATAGACATACACACATATAGACGTAAACACACATATACATAGACCATATATATATACATATATACACACATACAGATGTACATAGACATACACACATATAGACGTAAACACACATATACATAGGCCATATATATATATATACATATATACACACATACAGATGTACATAGACATACACACATATAGACGTAAACACACATATACATAGACTATATATATATATACATATATACACACATACAGATTTACATACATACACACATATAGACGTAAACACAGATACATATACCATATATATATATATACATATATACACACATACAGATGTACATAGACATACACACATATAGACGTAAACACACATATACATAGGCCATATATATATATACATATATACACACATACAGATGTACATAGACATACACACATATAGACGTACACACACATATATATAGACCATATATTTATATATATACATATATACACACATACAGATGTACATAGACATACACACATATAGACGTAAACACACATATACATAGACCATATATATACATATATACACACACATACAGATGCACAGAGACATACACACATATAAACGTACACACACCCACGTATAGACACAGGTAGACACACAGTTTTGATTAAGTGAAATCAGTATAAAATGCTCTATTAGTAAAACAGAAGTGATCTGGGCAAAACTAATCGATAAGACGGCCATTAATTAATCAAAATAAGATGTAAGTTCCATTAACCTGATTCAAACTCACAAGACACTAACACACACACACACTGACACACTAACACACACACACACTAACACACAACTACGAAAATATACACTCACACGCTCACCAACACACGCAAACAGAACTAGAAAAACATACGCTCAAACGCACACTCATAGAGCGATGTGGGTAATTGTAGCACACACGCATTCACATCTCCACATACACATCAGCACTGTTATATACGTTGCGTAGACATCCACGAATATATATATATATATATATATATATATATATATATATATATATATATGAACCAGTAAGACCCCGGGGTCTTACTGGTTCATATTACCCACTCTACTACCTCAAGTATTGAGTACTTTGGTGCGTTATGGTCCACCTGGTTCCTTACCACATTTCCTTCGTTATATATATATATATATATATATATATATATATGCATCCACGAATATATATATAAATATGCATCCCAAACCCGGCTCGAACCGGCATTAGTAAAGCAGCACCCACAAAATAACAACGCAAAACACCATCATGTGAACGGGTAAAAAAAATCCAGTGGGACAAGATTATTCAAGCACCGGCCGGAGTTACTCCCCCCTGCTCTGTGGCAATAACAACACATGTACTTAGTCGAAGAATGAACTCTGATGTGAATTTAACCTTAAGACCCCTTCTGGGTCGCCTACTGATCATTTTTTTTTTCTATGCCCTTGAGAAGCCCGTTCTGCGCGAAACGTGCTTAGGTGCATTGTTATATAAACATGTTTTAGCGGTATATACTCTTTTGTATTCATTTCTTTTATATATATATATATATATATATATATATATATATATATATATATAGTAGTAATAATAATAATAATAATATATATATATATATATATAGTAATAATAATAAATTTGAAGACTAAAACCCAAAGAGGGCTCGATAAGGATAAATATATATCAAAATATAAGAAGCGTAGAGCAAATATTTATTAAAATAACAGATTAAAGTTTAAGCAAATAATCGCTGCTTTCACCCTTAACGGGATCTTCTGAAACTAACAAAATCAATCTGTGAACGCAGAAGTGAATATTTCACAAAACGTTGCAACCGGAGGAAGACAGGAAGACGATACTTTTGTTCGTGGAAACGTTGCCTGGCAAAGAACGG
>OZ024761.1:27577503-27580003 GCA_964016885.1 Eledone cirrhosa
TATATATATATATATATATAAGATCAAAAGATGGTTAAATGAGTTCCATGTATTTTATTATGCGCATTTCAAAAACAAATATCATCATGCAAGAACATTTGTGTTTTCATCAGATAAAATAGGAAGACATGATATGAAGGTTAAAAACACTTGTTGATAGTGCAGTTTTAAATCAACATATGATATGATATGATATGATATGTTGATTTAAAACTGCACTAACCACAAGTGTTTTTAACCTTCATATCATGTCTTCCTATTTTATCTGATGAAAACACAAATGTTATTGCATGATGATATTTGTTTTTGAAATGCGCATAATAAAATACATGGAACTCATTTAACCATCTTTTGATCTTATATATTATGTATACTCCAGTTCTACAAACTGTAGAGTGCTTCTTATCCGATATCTGCATTGCTTTATTGTACTACAATAAAACTCACCTCCCACATATATATATATATATATATATATATATATATATATATATATATATATATATATATATATATATATAAATATATATATAAGCAATAAATTATTTAATTTGTTGATTATTCAACAAATTAAGTTTATAATAGATTAGAAGCATTCAACAGTATTCTTCTGGAGTATAATATCAATAATATTAATAAATGGAAGCTAACTTTATAAAACCATATTTATTTTGTTATATATATTTCAAGGGTACCAACATTTTGGAACGTTGTCATCAGATAAAAGACAAAAGTTGGTTTACAAATAGTGACATATTCAAACTAGAATTTAATGTAGTCAGTTCTATTTGAATAGAACTATTCAAATAGAACTGACTACATTAAATTCTAGTTTGAATATGTCACTATTTGTAAACCAACTTTTGTATTTTATCTGATGACAGCGTTAAAAATGTTGGTCCCCTTGAAATATATATAACAAAATAAATATGGTTTTATAAATATTAATTAATATTATTGATATATATATATATATATATGGGAGGAGGTTATAGTTCACTTGAAGCATTGTGTAATGAGGTATAAACGTTTGAATATGTGTAATAAGGCCAAGACAATGCAGGTATGGACATAGAAAAAAGAATGCAATAGTGAAAGATATTGATGTGAATTCGTCTTTCACCTTGAATTTATTTAAATGTCCTTAATTTTCGAGATAATATCTCTTCTTCGGAGGGAAGTAAAGGTCTCAAACCAGCGTCTTTAAATCTCTAGCCAAGCCATGCTGACCGGAAAATCCGGTCAGCATGGCTTGGCTAGAGATTTAAAGACGCTGGTTTGAGACCTTTACTTCCCTCCGAAGAAGAGATATTATCTCGAAAATTAAGGACATTTAAATAAATTCAAGGTGAAAGACGAATTCACATCAATATCTTTCACTATTGCATTCTTTTTTCTATGTCCATACCTGCATTGTCTTGGCCTTATTTCACATATTCAAACGTTTATATATATATATATATATATATATATAGATATATATAGATATAAACACATACATACATACATACATATATATACACACACACACACACACACATATATATATATATATATATATATATATATATATATATATATATATATATACATACGTATATATATATTTATATATACATATACACCAGGTAAATTCAAGAGGTTTTGAGACTTATAAATATATAACGTGTTTGTAAATGTTGTATACATATGCTTGTGTATGTATCTCAGAAGCTGTGTAACTAGATGTGTGGATGTGTGCGCATGCGTGGATGTGTGCGCATGCGTGTGTACACTGGTGATGATGTGAATCAAATATATCTTGTTTCAAAAAACGCCACCAAACTATATTTTTTCTATCGTTAAAATTAAAATAAACTCTGATTGATATTGTTTCGAATTAAATTAGAAGTTTTTACACACAAGAAAATGTCCTCCTCCTTCTTTCTGTGTCGGATGATTTATGATATGGTGGATGGTAGTGGTGTTAATGATGGTGGTGGTGGTGATGGTGAGGTTGGTAGTGGTGATAGTGGTGGTGGTGATGGTGGTAGTGGTGATATTGATGGTGGTGGTGGTGGTGATGGTGAGGTTGGTAGTGGTGATAGTGGTGGTGTTGGTGGGGATGGTGATGGTGGTGATACTGATGGTGGTGGTGGTGGGGATGGTGAGGTTGGTAGTGGTGATAGTGGTGGTGTTGGTGGGGATGGTGATGGTGGTGATACTGATGGTGGTAGTGGTGATAGTGGTGGTGTTGGTGGGGATGGTGATGGTGGTGATACTGATGGTGGTGGTGGGGATGGTGAAGTTGGTAGTGGTGATGGTGGTGGTGGTGATGGTGAGGTTGGTAGTGGTGATAGTGGTGGTGGTGGTGGTGGTGGTGAGGTTGGTAGTGGTGATACTGATGGTGGTGGTGGTGGTGGTGAGGTTGGTAATGGTGATAGTGGTGGTAGTGGTGGTAATGGTGGGGATGGTGAAGTTGGTAGTGGTGATAGTGATGGTGGTAGTGATGGTGGTGGGG
>OZ024761.1:27587503-27590003 GCA_964016885.1 Eledone cirrhosa
AAATAAATAAGTATACCATTAATCATATGTTAACTAAACCAAAGATAGTCAACATATTGATTTCTAAGGTGTAAATTAGTTAGGTTTATAATATTTGAAGCAGAATTTTGAAGTTAAACAGTAGTAGATTATTAATTACAGTATAACTAAATTAAAGTTAATAACGTTATGGTATCAATATTAGGAAATGAATTTAGTAATAAGGAAAATAAGGGGGTGTGTGTGTGTTTGTATGTTCGTGGTTATGTGTATATTTATGCATATACGCGCGTGTATGTGTGATTGTACTGATATGTGTGAGTATGAAAAAATATATTTATATACTTGACTTCATAAGTATCAATGCGCATCTTATCTGCGCATTGTAAGCTTACAGAGACATTAACCTTGAAATTTTGTATTTGCATCCATCCTTTTAGTATGCGTATACAAATTATACATACATTTTTGTAAAATATGTGTAAGGGTTTTACATGTATATACACACACCGAACTGCATTTAACCCTTTGTGTTTTCATTGGTCAATTTTGAACTGAAATTTTGAATTGTTGTTATTATCAATAAATATACTTCATTATTTCTGAAGACGGCGTATATATGTGTTTGGTATGTATATTTAATCTTGATAATTTGTATAATTTTGTATAATTTTGTACATAGATCTGTTGAATATGCATACCAATTCTAACACATATATATCCTAGAAACGATCGTTAAATAATGAACTTTTTTTGTTTAATATAAGGAATTGTTTATTCATTATTTGTTTAATATTTTATCTTGACTCTGTATACCGTTTATCTTTCACCGAAAGTGGTTTTTCATTACATCTCTTCTTTCCATGATATCCGGAATACATTGAGTTCTTCATACGGATTGGACACTACCGTAAACTCTTGGTAGATTTATCTACATATATTTATATATATATATATTTATATATATATATATTTATATATATATATATTTATATATATATATACTTTTATATATATATATATTTTTATATATATATATATTTTTATATATATATATATATTTATATATATATATTCATATATATATATATATATATATATATATATTTTTATATATATATTTATATATATATTTTTATATATATATATATATATTTTTATATTTATATATATATATTTATATTCTTTATTATCATATATTTTTTAATTATTATTTTCTTTCTTTCTCTTCCTTACCTTTTCCTTCCTCCTTCCTTCTATTTTTTCCCAATCTCATATACCATAATGATAAAAGACTATATTCACAAGCTTATGCTTTCGCTTTTACAATTTGAATCTTGTGTAATTCTTGATAATTTGTTTTATGATTTTAAATAAATTATTATTTTCTATAATATTTCCTGAAGAGATATAGCTTATAGTAAAACACTTATAACAGAGATACTTAACTGTTAATATCTGTTTTTTTTTCCTCTCCACTATTGATTAAATATTCTAGTCGGGTTGAAACTATCGTAGATGTATAGATAAATGACAATAATAATATTATTATTAATTATTAACACTATACTCCTTATGATATCAACTAAGGTGAAATATCAAACGTAATATCCCACATAGGTAGCCGGCCAAAAATATTAGCATTGAGTGCTCAAACTGATAAAACATCAGTAACAAAACATTACTAACTAAGACATTATATATATATATATATATATATATATATATATATATATATATATATATAGTTGTTATATAGTTCATTTTCACCTGATGTTATACAATTCATTTTCACCTGATGAGATCAGTGATAATTGATCGTGGCTTCACAATCGATCTATCTTATTGAAACATGTGTCGTGATTAAATGATTGGAATTTTACCTTGCCTTCGGATTTTCATTTTGATATATATATATATATATATATATATATGTTATGGAATACTGTTAGCTTCTCGCTACAACAATTTCTATACTTTTCATTTATATATATATATATATATATATATATAGGAATGTAATCTGAGTTTTTCGAATATTAATAATAATATTCGATTCGTTTGCAATTATGCAAACAAGCCTCATTTTAAAAGCCATTTCAGTAGAATGAGCCCCTCATGTTCGAAACATTCAGATTACATTTATTGTATTCAACCATGTAGAGCGAAAATTTATTTTTTTAAAATTATATATATATATATATAAATATATGTGTGTGTGTGTGTGTGTGTGTGTGTGTGTGTCGGGTTCAATCGGGGGTAACGACAGTAAGTAAGGTACTCAACACATAGCAGAGAATAAATATTTAATATAGAAATGGCTTCTACAGGACTAGAACTGTTTCTTTGAAGGAAATCATCTTCCTTCCAATTTCTATATTAACTATACGACATAGTGTCATGAAGAAATATATTAGTTTAACGCTTGATATGGTAGGAAAACAGTATTGACGTTTCGGACACTAGAAGAGACGAAGTAGAAAAATAGAAAATGAGAAAACTTTTCTTTAGAAAAAACACG
>OZ024761.1:27602503-27605003 GCA_964016885.1 Eledone cirrhosa
CTCTACTACCATAGGTATCGAGTACTCTGGCGCGTTATGGTCCACCTGGTATTACATATATATATATATATATATATATATATATATACACACACATATATATATATATATATATATATACATATATATACATATATATATATATATACACATATATATATATATATACATATATATATATATATATATATACACATATATATATATATATATATATACATATATATATATATATATATATATATACATATATATATATATATATATATATATATATACATATATATATATATATATATATATATATATACATATATATATATATATATATATATATACACACACATATATACATATATATATATATATATATATATACATATATATATATATATATATATATATATATACATATATATATATATATATATATATATACACACACATATATACATATATATATATACACATATATATATATACACATATATATATATATACACATATATATATATATATACACACATATATATATATATATATATATGTGTGTATATATATATATATATATGTATATATATATATATATATATATATATATATATTGTTTGATGATGTTTGTTTTTGAAATGCGCATAATAAAATAAAATATATGGAACTCCTTTAACCATCTTTTGATCTTATATTATGCATACTCCAGTCCCACAAACTGTAGAGTGCTTCTTATCCGATATCTGCATTGCTTTATTGTACTACAATAAAACTCACCTCCTACATATATATATATATATATATATATATATATATATATATATATATATATATATATACATTTAAAGTATATGATAAACACGAAATGTGTTTACATTGCAACAGACAAAGTTAGAGCTATTAATGAAATAAACTAATAAAAGTGAATACAATTTGTCTGTCTCGATACAAGTCAATAAAGACAAGATTATATTGGCAACGGCCATGATTCCTGGACATATTTAAATTTCAAAATTCAAACCTGATAGCTAACATTTTACGAAGAGTGAGAAATTTCATTTCTCACTCTTCGTACGGCTGTTACTTAAATATAAGTATGTATACGTACATACTTATATGTATACAGACGTACAGTAGTATGTATATATATATACATACATGCACACATATATATATATGTACATATGGGTTTACCGAACAGCGGTAATAAAACCCATAAGGAATGTAGAGAATAATAATAATAATATTAATAATAATTGTTTCTACTTTTGGCACAAGGCCAGCAATTACCCAGTACATTACTGGTACTTTATTTTATCGACCCCGTAAGGATGAAAGGCAAAGTTTAACCTCGGCGGGATTTGAACTCAGACCGTAATAATAATAATGTCCGTTTACAATTGTTTCGCTATTCCATATAATATTTCTGGATCAAATTATTATAGATCATTATTGATCTGGTTCAGTTGAAAATAATTAACAAAGGTAAAAATAGAGCAGCTCATCGGAACTTCAAAATGAATATAAATTAAAATAAGGAAAGAATGTTACATGAATGTAATGTTCCATATATTGGTATTTCACTATGGCGTCCTGGGTATATCTATTGTCTGCCATAGTCGAGCAGTATTCTTCTGTCGACGCTGCATTGTGTGAGATCTGCCTATGGGTAACAAGATGGCCGCCAATGGACATGTTTATTTTACTAATTAGAAGGTGGTTTCAGGGGAGGTAACTCCTCGATAGATTATAAATTGTGGGTAGTTAGATTAGGTGTTGTGTAATCTAGCCAGTAATATCCCTAAACGCTCCTTCTCTATCCTATCTAACCCCCCCAACCATAGATATTGCAAACTCTTTAATAAAAATAACATTAAAATCTCATTCTCCACAGCACCTAACCTAGCTAGCCACATCGCATTCAGTAACCATCATAAACTAAGACAGTATAACTCCCACACCGCGCTACCCCCCATCAAATACACCACGCCACTACACCAATACTCACTCTAGTAGCACACCTCCCCCATCTAATCCTTCTAGAACTGACCAACCACTTAGATTAAACAACCCTACTCTCACTAACCGCAGAAGTAACTGCAACTGCCGTTACCCTAATGCATGCCCACTAAACGGACATTGCCTGACACACAATATAGTTTATAGGTGCACAGTTATAACTGCTTCGCATACCCGCTCCTATATCGGCTCTACCTCTAACCCCTTTAAGGTACGCTATAACCCCCAACTCTTTTTCCTTCCGTGACCCTAACAACAGATGTTCGACATCTCTGGCTAGGCTCATTATAAACCTTAAATTAACCAACATTGAACACTCACTAACATGGGATATCTTGGCTAGGGCCCAACCCTTCAATGGATGAAGAAAATCTTGTGACCTCTGACTTAGCGAAGCATATTACATAATTCTATCACGACCTCTACCGATTAACGATAGAACGGAGGTAAATATTAGCTGTCAATATCGAAGGTCTAATTCCTTCGCCAA
>OZ024761.1:27625003-27628094 GCA_964016885.1 Eledone cirrhosa
TTTTATTCTAATCTTGAAATGGGAAAAATCAGAGATAAAATACTTTCATGTCAGATAATTTCACAACACACATCTATATAATTTATATCATTTCCCGCCACACAGATTTTCTAACTACATCTGTTGACAATGTTGTTCGAAAGACATCAGCTGCATGGTTTCTCATTAGTTTCGAGTTGTTGTTGTTTAGCCTCAGGTCACTGTGTTGATGTATGTATGTATGTATGATCTTATTGTTTTATAATTTCACAAATTGTTGCCAATAGAGAGAGTCGGTTTCTAACATAGACATAATACTCTCATAAACTAGGTAGAAATGTCTGCATATCTCCATGCATGCATGTGTATGTGTGGATATTATTGTATGTGTGGATATGGATGTTATTGTATGTGTGGATGTGGATGTTTTGAGGTGTATGTGTGCATGTACATACACTTTGTATCTGTACATGTGTATATGCAGTTATTAGATGCAACAATTTTAGAATGTTTTCCATATTTTTACTGTTCCATTAATGGATTGTACTTGTAATTTTTTAACTAGTTGTGTTCTTTCTGTTCCTGTGAAGCCTAGCTTCTCAAGATTTGTATTGAGGCAGTTACTAACATATCCCAGTGCCCCAATAATCACAAGCATAAATCTGAAGGCATAATGAGGGTGGATTATCTGCAGATTTCTCATCAGTTCTGCATAAATATTCTCCTTTTCGCTAATCTTTGATATTATATTGGCATCTGCTGGGCAGCTAAATTCCACTACTGTGCATGCTTTCTACTCCCTGTCCCATATCATAATATCTGGTCTGTTATGCCTGCATTTTATTAGGGTTTTTACTGGACCATTCCCCCATTACTCTTTCATATTATGTATATGTATGTCTTCCACATTGCTGTAGCTTTTAATGTGTTTATTATCGGGGCTATATGTATGTATGTATGTATGTATGTATGTATGTATGTATGTATGTATGTATGTATGTATGTGTGTGTGTGTGTGTGTGTGTGTGTGTGTGTGTGTGTGTGTGTGTGTGTGTGTGTGTGTGTGCGCGCGCGTGTATGTATGTATGTATGTTCTTCTGGTTTTATAATTTCACAAAGTTTTACCAATAGAGAGAGAGTCGGTTTCTAACAGACACAAGACTCTCTTATTTGGAATTTACACAACATCAATTAGATAGAATATGTATGCATGCATGCATGTGTAGATATGGATGTTATTGTATGTGTAGATGTGTATGTTTTGAGTTGTATGTGTGCATGTGTATATGCTTTGCATCTGTACATGTGTATATGCTGTTATTAGATGCAACATTTTTGGAATGTATTACATATTTTTACTGTTCCATTAATGGATTGTACTTGTAATTTCCTAACTAGTTGTGTTCTTTCTGTCCCTGTGAAGCCTAGCTTCTCAAGATTTGTATTGAGGCAGTTACTAACATATCCCAGTGCCCCAATAATCACAGGCATAAATCTGAAGGTGTAATGAGGGTGGAGTATCTGCAGATTTCTCATCAGTTCTGCATAAATATTCTCCTTTTCACTAATCTTTGATATTATATTGGCATCTGCTGGGCAGCTAATTTCCACTACTGTGGATGCTTTCTTCTCTCTGTTTCATATCATAATATCTGGTCTGTTATGCCTGCATTTTATTGGGGTTTTTACCGGAACATTCACCAGAACTCTTTCATATTATGTATATGTATATATTCCACATTGCTGTAGCTTTTAATGTGTTTATTATCGGGGCAATATGTATGTATGTATGTATGTATGTATGTATGTATGTATGTATGTATGTATGTATGTATGAATGTATGTGTGTGTCTGTGTGTGTGTGTGTGTGTGTGTGTGTGTGTGTGTGTGTGTGTGTGTGTGATCTCAGCTCATGTCAGTCGGCTCATTCCTCCATCCATGTTCGTACTTTCGATAAAACTTTCAATCCAATGTCGTTTTGAAGTATTTCAATGAAGTGAGGTATGTTGACTCTCTCGTTTAATCCAGCCATGTGGTGGCTCCCATAGTATCTATTTCTGGTTCAGATAGCGACCTTCCAATCACAATATTTCGGTGTGCTATCTTGTCAGTAAAATATGTCAGCAGACAATGCCCCCCCCCCCCCCCCAAAAAAAAAATGTAGTAGTGGCACTGGAGCTGGTGCTGGTGTAGCTCTTCTAACACGATTTCAAGAACAATCTGTGACTCGATTACTAAACAGAACTCAATAATATCTCAAAGTTTCTATCTAAGACATAATCAAGATGGCTTTTATATCCCAAAGATCAACTACATGTCACCTATTTACTCCAAGGAGATGCCTGGAATGGGAAATGTCGAAAGACACAACATGAAAACAATATTATTCTTTTCTTGATACCGAGTAAACCTTCGACAGCATTCCATGGCGATAAGTAGATGAATAAGTTGATGGAAGTCGTTTGTGCTTATGGAAAATACCTAAGCGGTTTGTGGAGGGAATCACCTCGCTTTAGGAAGATACAAGGGTCAGAATGTTGACCCCCGCCCCAGATGGCGAAGCAGATATTTTTAATATATTTTCAAATGTGCTGAAGGTTGATATATTGCTCCCTTATCTCTTTAAGATTATAATTCATTATCTAATAAGACAAGCTATCCATTGATGACAAGTTGGTAGAACTTGGGTTTAAACTCACAATCAGGAGAATCAACCATGTAACACTATATACACACATACATACACATATATGTATATATGTGTGTATATATATATATATATATATATATAAACACATATATATATAATATATATATATATACATATATATATTTATATACATTTATATATTTATATATATATATATATATATATATATATATAGATGTATATATATAGTTATATATGTATATATAAGTGTATATAAATATATATATATATATATATATAATATATATATATGCACACGTATATGTGTATATATACACATATATGTATATACACATATATGTATATATAAGTATATATATAAACACATATAAATACACACACACACATAAGTATATATATAAATACATATAAATACACACACACATATATATATGTATATTA
>OZ024761.1:27628294-27630794 GCA_964016885.1 Eledone cirrhosa
CACTTCTCCCTTCATGCCCTTTTCTCTCTCTCTTCCACTCTCCATCCCTTTCTCACTCCATCCCTCTCTCTCTCTCTCTCTCTCTCTCTCTCTCTCTCTCTTTCTCTCTCTCTCTCTATATATATATACATATTTATTTATTTTAAGACACATATGACAAGATGGCTGACTTTTGACAGCTTTTATTTTTACTTTCCTTGCAAATATGAATAGCTACATGATTAGTATTGAGAAATTCTTTTCCCTTTGATTGGTTATCTGGCTTAGTTGATTGATTGCTTTGATTGATTTAATGGTAAGTTGGAAAAGTGGTGAGGCTGCAACGATGGCTGTGGTGTGGGGTTGGCGGTGGTGGTGGTGGCGGCGGGCGCTGAGTGGAGGGATGTGAAAAAATAAACAAGCAAAACATAAACAAAAGAAAGCAAAGCAAAACAAAAAATAACAAAAACGAAACGAAAATTTCTTTTGAAGAAATCGCACTTATGTTAAAAGGAATAAATAGCAAGGAAAATTGAATTCATATTAATTTCCTTTTAGTTAGGATTCAACGAGCACACACATACACTCACACATGCACACACACACATATATATATATACATATACACTATATGCATACATAATACATATATGATTTAATAATATAAGTACAATATATGCAAACATACACATTATATATATATATACATATATATATATGAACAGTGTTTTATGTTGTAGATATATATGTGTAATATAAACAATGTTTTATGTTTATATATATATACATGTACACACATATATATATATATATATATGTGTGTGTGTTTATATATATATATATATATATTTATATATTAATAATGTTCTGTGTTTCATTTATTTATATATATATATAATATAAACTGCTTTTGGGGGGGAGGGGGAGGGGGGTCTGTAGATTTATAAATTTATAAAGTTAGAATTTAAATAAAAAACAAAACAGAAGAGAGAAAATAATCGAACCAAAATCAATGAATACAAAACAATAAATAAATAAATAAAATTAAAATAATATAATCGAACGTTGCTGGATATGAACCCATGAGTTAATTTCTTGATGCCTGTCAACAATGGAATACATATTTTATGGATTTTAACCCGTCTTCTTTGGTTTTGTGTTTCTTGTTTTCTTTCTTGTACTGTTTAAGTATAATAAGTAAGCTAGGGCTCTGTACGTATGTGTGTTGGAGTCTGTGTGTTGGTGTCTGTGTGTTGGTGTCTGTGTGTTGGTGTCTGTGTGTTGGTGTCTGTGTGTTGGTGTCTGTGTGTTGGCGTCTGTGTGCTGGCGTCTGTGTGCTGGCGTCTGTGTGCTGGCGTCTGTGTGCTGGCGTCTGTGTGCTGGCGTCTGTGTGTTGGCGTCTGTGTGCTGGCGTCTGTGTGCTGGCGTCAGTGTGTTGGCGTCTGTGTGTTGGAGTCTGTGTGTTGGAGTCTGTGTGTTGGAGTCTGTGTGTTGGGGTCTGTGTGTTGGCGTCTGTGTGTTGGCGTCTGTGTGCTGGCGTCTGTGTGTTGGCGTCTGTGTGTTGGGGTCTGTGTGTTGGCGTCTGTGTGTTGGCGTCTGTGTGCTGGCGTCTGTGTGTTGGCGTCTGTGTGTTGGCGTCTGTGTGTTGGCGTCTGTGTGTTGGCGTCTGTGTGTTGGCGTCTGTGTGTTGGCGTCTGTGTGTTGGAGTCTGTGTGTTGGAGTCTGTGTGTTGGAGTCTGTGTGTTGGCGTCTGTGTGTTGGCGTCTGTGTGTTGGCGTCTGTGTGTTGGCGTCTGTGTGTTGGCGTCTGTGTGTTGGCGTCTGTATGTTGGCGTCTGTGTGTTGGAGTCTGTGTGTTGGAGTCTGTGTGTTGGCGTCTGTGTGTTGGCGTCTGTGTGTTGGCGTCTGTGTGTTGGCGTCTGTGTGTTGGCGTCTGTATGTTGGCGTCTGTGTGTTGGAGTCTGTGTGTTGGCGTCTGTGTGTTGGCGTCTGTGTGTTGGCGTCTGTGTGTTGGCGTCTGTGTGTTGGAGTCTGTGTGCTAAATGTGCGTTTGCATTTGTTTGAATCGACTATTTCGTGCGTATATATATATATGCCATGACTGAATTATAACCATCAACATAGTCAAGGTATGTCAAGCATCAACTTATTTTATCTGATGAGGACGTACTGTTGAAATAGCTCAGTACCTCTGAAATATGTATAATAAAATATATTTGATCACATGAATATCTATCTATATCTCTATATATATATATCTATATATCTATATATATATAGTAAGTTTCAGAAGATCCTGTTAAGGGTGAAAGCAGCGATTCTTTGCTTAAACTTTAATCTGTTATTTTAATAAATATATATATATATGGACTTATTACTCAAACTGGTATGTCCTAACCTCTCACTCTATGTATATACACACAGACAGATATATATATATATATCGTAAAGGAGTCAGGCCCCAGACGGCTGAGCTACGGCCGTTTCGACTCTTTTCCTATTAGCCACTCTACTACTCTACA
>OZ024761.1:27655794-27660794 GCA_964016885.1 Eledone cirrhosa
TCCCCTGGTCTATTGTCCTCTCCTTCAGTACAGTTCTGAGCATTGGCTCCTTGCTATCAGTCACGTATTTGTGTAGGTTGTTTTTCTCCATCTGAACACAGTCCTCCAAGCTGATAAGACCTCTTCCACCCTCAGATCTCCTTAAGTAGAGTCTATCGACATCACTCCTCTTGTGGAACATGTTGTAGATAGTCAATAGCTTCCTAGTCTTCCTATCCATTTGTTTTTGTTCAGCAACATTCCATCTCAGAATTCCCGCACTGTAGCTAATAATAGACACAGCTCGGGAATTTACTGCACTTATGGCATTCCTACTGTTCAGATGTGACTTTAATACGCTCCTTACTCTCCGAATGTATTCAGATCTTATCAATTCCTTCATTTTTTTGTTCTTGATGTCATCAGCCTCCAAAACACCCAAATACTTGTATCCTTCTTCAGTGTCAATTTCCTTTATCATCTCACCTGTTGGTACCTGGATTCCGTTGCTTCTGCTCAATTTACCCCTCTTCATCACAAGGACTCCACACTTACTAATACCAAATTACATACATATATCATTGCTGAAAATACGGACAGTGTCAACAACCACATCCAACTCCTTCTCACTCTTCCCGAAGAGCCTAAGATCGTTCATGAAGAGGAGGTGATTGATGGTAAGCTCTCCCTTTCCCAACTTGTATCCTGCACTCACTTTTCGCAGTATAATGGTCAGGGGCATCAGGGCAAGGACAAACAACAGAGGGGACAGACTATCTCCCTGGAAGATACCTCTCTTGATCTTCACGCCTCCCAAGGATTCTCCAGCTGATGTTAACTCTGTTTTCTAGGACTTCATACTTTTGCCCAACAACTGTCTGATGTTATCTGCCACCTTGAAGATCTCTAGGCTTTTGGTGATCCAAGAATGAGGCACCATGTCAAATGCCTTTTAGTAATCTATCCATCCCATGGCAAGACCAGTGTGTCTCCTCTTGCAATTCCTCATTACCATCTTATCAATAAGTAACTGGTCCTTTGTACCAGAAGGACTTCTTTCGGCATCCTTTCTGCTCGTCGTGTGGAGGTGGTGGTAGATTTCCTCAGACATAATGTTTGTCAACAGTTTCCACATTACGGACAGACATGTGATAGGTCTATAGTTGGTAACATCATTACCCTTGATTCGGTCTATCATTACCAGAACTGTGGTACCTTTTGTCAACTATTCTGGTACCTCACCTGACATCAAGCAGTCATTGAACATGGTTGTCAGTTTCTGGTGGAGGGATGTTATATTTTTAATCCAATACCCCTGCACACCATCTGGGCCTGGTGTTATTATTATTATTATTATTATTATTATTATTATTATTATTATTATTATTATTCTTTGAGTCTCAGTCATTGATGTTATTTAACTGGAAAGTTTGTTGAAATGAATATCAAACCGTTACTTGCAGCCTCAGATATTCAGGACGTATCGGAGGATTCTTGCTGTTCCCAGCAAGCATACCTTTTGAAGTGTTCCAAAAAGCGGGGCTGGACTAATCTTCTTTAATCATCCTTGGAAACCCTATTATTATTATTATTATTATTATTATTATTATTATTATTATTATTATTATTATTTTAATTATTTTACTTGAAGAGGAAAATCAGGGTGGAGAGGTAAGTGCTGACTTCCAGCCAGTTTGTTGAATGGTGGGTGAGAGAGGCAAGAATGGCCCGTGTGAATGGGTCTACCCTGAGCGTGGGCCTTTAGCATTGTAGGAGGAAAACTGGGAGAGGAGAGGGCATTTGCCCTAGCGGTCAGAGTAACCATGGCTTTTCTTGTGGGCTTTCTCCACGAGCAACCCTCGGAGGTCTCCCCTATTGGGAAATTTTTCATTGTTTCCTTTTTTGTCAAATACTCTGGTTTTTTTTTACACGCAAAAATGTCCATTTGTATTGTCCTGTGTTGTCTTTAATGTTATACTTTGTGTCAACCCTTGTGGCCAATAAATGAAACCATTATTATTTTTATTATTATTATTATTATTATTATTGTTTGTATTATTGTTATTGTTGTTGTTATTGTTATTTATATTTTTACACGTTATATATGTAAAACCCCACTCTCTCTGTCTAGTGCATCGTCTTCTATATGTCGGCCATTATGGCCAATAAATGAAGCCATTGGTGGATTGGCAGTATCGGTAGAGGGTCGGACGCCATGCTTTCCAGCATAGTTACGTCCCTTTACGATCTGAGTTCAAATCCCGCCGAGGTTGACTTTGCCTTTCATCCTTACGGGGTCGATAAAATAAAGTACCAGTAATGCACTGGATAATTGCTGGCCTTGTGCCTAAAGTAGAAACAATTATTATTTTAATTATTATTATTATTATTATTATTATTATTATTATTCATATATTTTTAAGCAGCACCCGTTAAGAAGCCTATTTCGGATGGGCTCCTTTCATCTATTGTTTTCTGTTTTCCCTTTTTGGGGGGTTTGCTTTTGGTTGAATTAGGCGCCAAAGAGCACCATCACCCTTTCCTCTAACAGTCTTTATCCTGATAATTGTGATAATATTTTTTGTCCACACCAGCGCCACCACCTAGCAACGTTTCCATGGTAATCTTTCTCCTCATCCTCTACCTCTTGATAATATTCATCCTCATCCGCCGGTTCCTCATCCTCAACCCCCACCATATTTCTCATCCTCACTCCTCCTCCTCTTTCTTATCGTCATCACCATTATCGGTATCCTCCTCCTCCTCATCATCATCACTATGAATACCACCATCATAATCATCATAAGCACACGTACCAACATCACCATCACCACCATTATCATCATCAAGAGCATGGGGGGGGGGATCACGTGACATGCCGTCCTAGTTTACTATTGGCTGTCTATCTCGAAAGACAAGGAGGTAGTACACACACCTGTGGAGAAGTCATCCTTGCTTGACTCACGAGACAAGCCATCCTAGTTTACGATTGGCTACCAATCCCGAAAGGCAATGAAGTTGCAAACACCGTACGCCAACATAACCAGCCCTGCCTTGTCGAAATCACGTGATACACCTTCCTAGTTTATGATTGACTGCCTATCACGGAAGAAAATTACGTCACCAAGACATCTTCGTGAATATTTACAATATTTATCATCGCCGAAACTGACGGAAGATTCATACGTTTACTGTATACCTACACTGACATAACCAACCCATACTTGTCCTAACCACGTGACAATAGGTCCTAGTTTACGATTGGCTGTCTCTTACGAAAGACAATGACGTCGCCAACACCAAGACATCTTCACGAATATTTACATTATTTACTCATCGTCGAAACTGACGGAAGAATCATACTTTTACTTTATACCTCCGCTGACATAACCAACCCATATTTGTCATAACCATGTGACAATCGGTCTTAGCTTACGATTGGCTGTTCATCTCGAACATTTGTCCTAGTTTACGATTGGGTGTCTATCACGAAAGAAAATGACGTCGCCAACACATCCTTGTGGTATAATTACTTTAAATATCAAAAAGAACCATTTATATTAATATTTGCGAATAGCTGTTGGCAGTTCATTTGATTTATATTTTTCCCCTCAATATTTCCTGTTCAACGTTGGAAACTTGAACAATTCATTGTCTTCAGAAATTGAATTGTAATTTTAAAGAAAGGGTAATTGTTTCTTGCTATAATTTTTCGTCTTCAGACTGAATAATGAAACGTATTACACATTTGTAGTTATACCTTTTGACCGGGATATTATCTGTCTGCCTACCTCTCCCTTTCTCTTTCCCTTTGTCTATCCCTTTCTTCTCTGTCTCTGTCTTTCTCTCCCTATTCCTCTTCTCTCTTTCCAGCTCCCTTTCTGGGTCTCTCTCCCTCTCTCTCACTCTCCCTATCTATCTATCTATCTATCTATCTATCTATCTATCTATCTATCTATCTATCTATCTATCTATCTATCTATCTATACATACATACATACATACATATATATTATTACTATATATATATATATATATATATATATTATATATATATATATATATTATATATATATTATATATATCATATATATATATATTATATATATCATATATATATATATTATATATATCATATATATATATTATTACTATATATATATATATATATATTATATATATATTATATATATCATATATATATATTATTGCTATATATATATATATATATATTATATATATCATATATATATATTATTGCTATATATATATATATATATTATATATATCATATATATATATTATTGCTATATATATATATATATATATTATATATATCATATATATATATTATTACTATATATATATATATGTGTGTGTGTTAGTGTCTCTGTTTCTTTCTTTCTGCGAGTGTCTCTGTTGGTTTGTTTAACTATCTATCTACCGGTCTGTCTCTCTCTCTCACTCACCCACCCACTCACTCACTCACTCACTCACTCACTCACTCACTCACTGACTCACTCACTCACTCACTCACTCACTCACTCACTCACTCACTCACTCACTCTCTCTCTATTTCGCTGTGATAAAGATAACTTTCTTTTTAAAGATAGAATATATATAATTATGTTGACAATCAACAACTAAGCCATCTGGTTATTAAATTAACCGATTGCTAAAATTTATAATAATCAATCGAAATGAAAACCAACTGGTGTGTGTGTTTTATTGGCAGCATTACCTTTCCAACGTATAATTTTAGTTATTATTATATAAAATCTCGCCGAGGTTGACTTTGCCTTTCATCCTTACGGGGTCGATAAAATAAAGTACCAGTAATGTACTGGATAATTGCTGGCCTTGTGCCTAAAGTAGAAACAATTATTATATAAAAACGGTGGTTTGGAAGTATTGGTAAAACGTCGAACAACATATTTCACGGCATAGAATTACACGTCTTTACGTTCTAAGTTGCACCTAACGTTTTATTTCGCATTATTTTTAGTGGATTGGCAGTATCG
>OZ024761.1:27680794-27683294 GCA_964016885.1 Eledone cirrhosa
GAAAAGAAAATGGTGACAAATTGTTCACAGTGAAAAATAGTTTAATTAGGAATAAGTGAGAATTAGTAATAGTATTGGTTAGTATTCAGTTTTGGTTTTAAGTTTTATCGGTTGCGCATTTCTAATATATATATATATATATATATATATATATATATATATATATATATATATATATATATGAACCTGCTCTCTGTGGCAATAAATCATTCCAACCTTGACTATCAACGCATCGCTTAAGGTGGTCGCTTTAAGAGTAACCAGTATAATAAAACCCCTACCACAACATTTTGATTAAGATATCTACAAACCACTCTCTCCCATTTCTCCAACCCCTGCATATCTCCCTCTCTCTCTCTCCCTCTCCCCTTCTTTTTCCTCTTCCTTTTCTACTCTATCTTCCCCAAAACCTCACTTAAGGGTATTTATATTTTACATTTTAACCATTCTGCTCTGATGATACAGTGGTCACAGCATTTGATAATTGAGTTTTGAAAATAGTTATAAATTTGCACATAACTAGGCACATAACTAGGCTGTATAACCACCGTGGAAACATTGTTATTATTCATTCTTTATATATATATATATATATATGTATATATATATATATATATATTTCGTTTCTGAATTTGTTTAGCAAGATTACGGCTAGGTAGTTTAGCTAAATTTGAAGCTGTGATGTTATGTGCAATGTTAGGAGTCGTAGAGTAAGACATTTTAATAGTATTTCTATTAAAAATTTTACTATATTTATTTGTAGGGGGAAAATGATTCGTAATAAGGGAAAGAAAGATCTTAGCTAATATTGTGGCCACCTCCATATTATATGGTGGGTTATACCAACAAATGCGACGGGATCTATTTCTTCTAGATCTCTTTTCGTACTCTGTATATGCTACGTTATCGACAAATCCACTTCGAGCAAGAGCTTCATTGTAATAAGTGGAATGGTCGTTGAAGATACGCTCGTTGGTGGAAAGACGGGAAAGTCTCAACGAAACGTTTCTTACCAGGTTCTTGGTTATGCTGGCAGGATGGTTGGAATGCTTACTTATGTAATTAAGCGTATCATTCGGCTTTCTATACGGGTAATACAACCCATTCAATAAATTGAGGGTAACGTGAAGGTAATTAACGATCGAGAGATTGGCCTCAACCTGTATAGAGAGGTTGGAGCCTTTAAAGAAGGCTCTGAGTTCTTTTCTGAACCTGTCGCAAGCACGAGGTCCGCACTTAGTCATGGTCAAAAGAACATCGTCACGGTACAAACCATCGCCCGTGTTGGGGAATTCATCCTTGATAGAGGAAAGAAGGAAAAGGCCGATAAGATCAGTAACCTCCGCAGAATCACTGGCGCCCATGCTCATGTCGAATGGGGGTACTATTGGATTTTTTAATCTAAATAGAGTCGTCGAAATTAATCACCGACTTTCGGGCATTGAGGATGACATCAACTTCGAAATCCTTAACCACTGTGAGTGTTTTAGTGAGATTGATAGCTCTAAGGAGAAGTGGTAAAGTGATGGAGGAGTAGTAATTGTTGATGTCGAATTGGATAAAACGGCAATGTTCCTTGTTACATATGCCGTTGAACCAGTCAATCACCGCGAAAGAATTGTTCCACAGTGCAAGAGGGGCCAAACTTCTAATTTCAGGTATAATTCTATCAAGAATCGTTTTACTAAGTCTACCTAAATCGGACTTCGTAGGGTTAATAAGCCGAATAGAGGGGTTGTTCGGAAAATTGGATTTGTGATCCTTCAGGGTAAAGTGGGGAGAAATAGGGTCCAGAGGTTCGGTCCGGTCCAGAATGTTGAGATCAGATGTGATTTTAAACCCAGCATCGTTGATTTCATTGATGACGCACCGATTAGTTTTACGGTAATCCTTAGTTACAGCATTATGTAGTAGTTGATGGTAAGTACTGCGCCCCACTTGATATAGGTTGCCAGTTTTGTCGGAATGGACGTGTACGGCATTAGAATCCTTAATAGAACGAATACTATTCTTCAGGTCTTGCTGGAAGGAATTGCTCCTATTCCGAAATTTGATACTCCGAATGAGTTCCAAGACATCATTTTCGAAGGGTAGCAATGCTGGGTTACACGGGGCGTTATTATAGGTTATTTGCTCTACGGTTCTTATATATTTGATATATATTTATCCTTATCGAGCCCTCTTTGGATTTTAGTCTTGAAATTTATTATTATTATTATATATATATATATATAATAATATATATATATATATAATAAAGTACCAGTAATGTACTGGGATAATTACTGGCCTCGTGCCAAAAGTAGAAACAATTATTATATATATATATTTATATATATATATATATATATATATATATATATATATTTGGTTGGGGAGAGTTATGTTGTCCTAATATTGCCAGAAAAAATAGTAAAATACACTCAGTGGTTGGTGTGGTTTTCGCTTCACTTTATATTTAAAAACAGCATCACCACTATATATACCTCTGTCTCTCTCT
>OZ024761.1:27688294-27695794 GCA_964016885.1 Eledone cirrhosa
GACGTACATGGGAGCCCACATCTTTGGTATCCGGACCACTGTGCTACCATTTACACCAACACATGACCCGTCTTTTTCCATTCAAATTAGAAGCTATAAACTTAGCGACTGTAATGTCAAGTAAGAATATTTTCGAAACAGCGAGTGTGTTTGAAATTATTATAAATGTAAGTTATCGCCGTATTTTAACTAAGGAAATTAAAGAAATTATTTAGTCTGATAGTGGTGTTAAGAACCCTCGGAGAAATGGAAAAAAATGACATGTAAGTCAATACTCATCTTTTTCCAACCCCACTATCAGGCTAAATAATTTCTTTAATTTCTTTAGCCAAAATACGGCGATAACTTACATTTCTTATAATTTCAAACCCTCTCGCTGTTTCGAAAATATTCTATATATATATATATATATATATATATATATGTACGTATGTATATGTATGTATATATATGTGTGTGTGCATATATATATATATATATATAAAAGACGTAAAATAAGAAAATATCTTTTAAAAAAATTTTTAAAAAATTTTTTACTTACTTACTTAAATTTTCACTCCAACTAATTAGTTTCTGCAATGGGATAAAGACAGTTACATAATCCAACTGTCGAGAATTCATTGCGTCATCAGGGAGTCTATTCTCAGCTGAGCCTCCAGGCAATGCGCGGACACTGGCGGCTCATATAAAAATAATAATTCGGTAGAAAGAACAGCTAGGCGAGGACTGGATTCTATGTACTGAAATTCTCACTGCTTCCAGTCAAATGGCCGATTATGTAACTGTCTTTATCCCATTGCAGAAACTAATTAGTTGGAGAGAAAATTTAAGTAAGTAAGTAAAAAATTTTTAAAAAATTTTTTTAAAAGATATTTTCTTATTTTACGTCTTTTATATTATTGTTCTGCACCCTCCTGCATTGAACCACCTAGGTACTATGACATAACCTGTGTATTTGCTGGCATGGACGTGCATCTGTGCGCCTATGTTAGTTGATATATTAAATTATCTCTATATATATATATATATATATATATATATATGTGTGTGTGTGCATATATATATATATATATATATATATATATATATGTGTGTGTGTGTGCATATATATATATATATATATGTATATTCGTCTTGATGGACGACGTATTGGCATCTTTGATTGTCGGATAAATTAACTCTGGAGATATAAAAGATTCAGAAGCGAAAACCAAAATGAGTGTGTTCTGTTATTATTTCTGCCAATATTATAACAATAGGACCCTCCCCAAATATAACAATATATATATATATATATGGAAAAGAATGAAATGAAACGAAATTTCATTTCTCACTCTTAGTACGGCTGATACTTAAATGTAAGTATGTCTGTATACGTACATACATATATGTATACAGATGTACAGTAGTATGTATATATATACATACATGCACACACACATATATATATATATATATATATATATATATATATATATATATATATGTATGTACGTATGGGTTTACCGAACATTTATTATAATGTTCGGTTTGTTTGTAAATAAACAGCCCGAATTACGCCGCACAGTGTTCAGGCAAACATATTATAAATATATATATATATATATATATACATATATATATATAAGTATGTATACGTACATACATATATATATACAGACGTACAGTAGTATGTATATATATATATATATACATACATGCACACATATATATATGTACGTATGGATTCACCGAACATTTATTATAATGCTCGGTGTGTTTGTAAACAAACTACTGTACGTCTGTATAGATATATGTATGTACGTATACATACTTATATTTAAGTAACAGCCGTACTAAGAGTGAGAAATAAAATTCCGTTTCATTTTTTCCGTTTATATATATATATATATTGTTATACTTGGGGAGGGTCAAATTTGTGTTAATATTGCCAGAATTAATAACAGAACACTCTCACTGTTTGGTTGGTTTTCTCTTTTCACTTCTGTGTCTTTTATATCGGTTAATTTAATTTATTCGGTCCTCAATGTGTTTGTGTCTATATTGTATCTGTATTTTTGACTGTTGGTCAGTCAATAGCAACACCGATATAAAAGACACAGAAGCGAAAAGCGAAAACCAACCAAACAGCGAGTGTGTTCTGTTATTAATTCTGGCATTATTACACAAATATGACCCTCCCCAAGTATAACAATATTTGTTTCGACACACGATTTCATATAAAAAACCTCGCAAAACTATATATATATATATATATATATATATATATATATATATATATATATATATATATATATATATATATATATATATATATATATATATATATATATATATATATATATATATATATATATATATATATATATATATATATATATATATATATATATATATATATATATATATATATATATATATATATATATATATATATATATATATATATATATATATATATATATATATATATATATATATATATAAGGCGTGTGGCTGAGTGGTTAGAGAATTGGATTCGCAATCGTAAGGTTGTGAGTTCGATTCCTGGACCAGGCGATGCGTTATGTCCTTGAGCAAGACACTTTATTTCACGTTGCTTTTTCTACCTGGAGTTGCGACCGATAGATAGTATTAGCAATTGGAAAGACCAACGGAAACATTGTTCCCTCGGTCCGATTTGACGAAAGCCGATCGTTCCTTTTATATATATTAATAAGTTGACGTTATCACAATACAACGAGGTGCTTCACACAATGTATGGGATTACACCATCGTGCCACTCGCGGTCCTACTCATTGCTACCTGTGGTTAAATAGATGCAGAATATATCTCTATGGAATTCGGCATTGAGGTAGGAAAAATTGATGAAATTCATAAGGGTAATCAACAACAGTTCAATATGATCACCAACTCAATGACTATAATATCATCCTATAATGAAATCAACGTTATTGATATATCCCACAAATTAATTACGGTCATCAACAAAAATTAATGCAACAAACATCAAACATTTGATAATCGGGTCAGTTGGTAAGAAGAACAAAGGAAATACACACACATATATATATATTTATATGTACATACATACATATATATATATATATGTAAATATATATGTAAATATATATGTATACATATATATATATATATAGAATTCACAAGAATCAATAGCCTCAATACACTACATCAATTTAATGCATCAAACATTCACTACGGAATCATCGTTACTTATGTGATGGATGTAAAAACTATACCTTACTTTTTCTGAATGTGAAAATGGTGGTGGATGCGAAAACCATAACTTTCTTTTGCTTCTTCTTATTTTTATTTTTCTGCACACATACTTTTTTGATCTATACTAAAAATACCCTACCACTACAACCACCATAATACTCTTGCTTACCCGCTTAAAGTGCTTGCATTACATGTAAAACCTTGCCACACAATAATCGTATAAAAATGAGACACACTTGCATGCTCCACATGTAACTAACGCATACACTACCTACTAGATCTGACTATCAAACTATCCTCCTGCTTTATCTGTGTTATCTGCCGAATGTATTTTAATTTAAATTTTTATTTTAATTTTTATTTTGATTTTGATTTTGATCTTGAATTTGAATTGCTGTACAAAAATAGTATAGTGTAATATATGCCACTCCACTGTACATCAATATATATATATGTATCTGTATGTCTCTTGCCTAGGTTTGGATGAAACAATTGTAAGTGAATAAATGCTTTGAACATAGCATTGATTCTTGTGAATTCTATATAACTGCTCTGTAGAACAACTGATGTTATTACATAGAGCTATTTATCTTACTGGTAATAAGGTAGTAATAAATTACTGACCTTCACTGTTTAAGGTTTAAAATATACATAACTATAAAAAGTTTAATATATACATAACCATAAATAGTATCCTTAATATTATATATATATATATATTTATATGTACATATATATATATATATATATGTAAATATATATATGTATACATATATATATGTATATATGAATACATATATATATATGTGTGTATCTATATAAATATATATATATATAGAGAGAGATATGTGTATATATATATAGTATATATATATATATATACTTACACAACATAAACACACACACACACACACACACACACACACACATATATATATATATATATATACATACACACATACACATATATATATGTATTTTTTTATATTTATATATACATATATATATGCTTTCCAATATGTTTTGAGGAACATAGAATTTGTGGGGAGTTTTCTTTACACCAGTGAAAGCTTATGGGAAAATATGAAATATGGTGAATTATGATTTTACTTACTTTTAATTAGAAAAGGGACATATTCGTCGATTTTTGTAGATTAGATGGCGATAATTAAAAAATATATCATGATTTGTAAGATGTCTTGTAAGAAGTTAGATATTCAGTGTGAAAAGAATTAACAAATTATTTCGACCGGTAAATAGTATTAGCAATTGGAAAGCTGAATAGAAACATTGTTTCCTCGGTCCGATTTGACGATCTCCGGGATCTTGTCGACCGACTATTGTTGTATATATAAACCATATTCAGGTATATATATATATATATATATATATATATATATATATATATATATATATATATATATATATATATATATATAAAGTAATATCACAACAGTTAGTTCACCACACCAGGAACAAATGTTTCACCTTGCGTATCTTCAGCTCGGTCTGAGTGTGGTTGTACGAAAAGGAAAAACAACCGTATGAATACGCATGCGCAGAAACGGTCACTTCTCCCAGGGAGCCTCCCAAAAGTCATCTCAAAAGTGACACAAAGGAGACTGAGGTTAGCTGGACATGCTCACCGACATCCAGAGTTGACATTGCACTCAGTGCTCCAGTGGGAGCCCCTACATGGACACACTGGAAGAAGAAGACCAAGGTTAAGGTATGTTGATGCCCTAAGGACAGACACTGGTCTGTTGGAGACGCAGGACATGGCAGCGATAATGAGGGACAGAGACCGCTGGAGAGAACTCGTCCATGGATCTCAGGAATTTTACCCGCCCTAGAAAAAAAAAACATATGCACCATAATTCCGGTGTAAAGACCCCACAATCATTAAAAGGGTGAAATCAAGGCATACAAATGTCATTGGAAAGGAAACACCGAAACTTTCTAAGGTTTCTCTATTCTCTCAAAATAAAACACGATCACGTGGAAGAGAATCTATTAAGGCTCGGAGCTGACATCGGAAATTTTTTAAGGCATTCAAAATATAGAAGCCTTTCAGTGGAAAAAAAAGGAGAAATATCGTTTAGTTTACTAATATAGCATTCGATGTAGTAAATGCCTGCGAACAGTTTGTTACCAATTTAAAACACAGGAATACATTTACTTTCCATAAATAATTCAAATCAAAAGTTAATTGTAATTTTTATATTTAAACAAATTATTTTAACGGTAAAATATATTTTGTTTGTTCTTACTCCTGTTTAACCTTACGGGAATAACACATACATAATATATATATATATATATATCAGGGCTTTAACTCTAACATAGCTTTGTATATGAAATACGTGAAGTTGTATATCTGTTGAAATAAGGTATGTTTATAAATAAATATTTTGAAAGCCTTTAGCTATGAATTTGAAAACTGACAGCATAGCACCATCTAGTCTGATCCAACTGATGCTAAGTACTAGCAACCAGTGATGATGGCGTCATCATTTCTGATTTGGGTCGTTATCAAACTGGGTATTGCCGACCGCTTACTGTTGGAACATAATTTAACAAAACATATAGTTTAGAAGCCTATTTACATATGTATATATATAATTATTATGTGTGGGTATGTATTTATGTATATATATATATGAGTGTATGAATACGTCTTGCTCAATATATATATATATATATATATATATATATAAAACCAGAAATCCTCCATTTCAATTCTACTTTTGAAAAGCATAAGAACTGCGAAACCGGTAAAGGAAACACATAAATATTCCTAAAAAGACTCCAGTGCATATTCGAATTCATCTTTTTTCCTTATATATATATATATATATATATATATATATATATATATATATATATATATATATATATATATATATATATATATATATATATTTCGTTTTCTGAATTTGTTTACCAAGATTCTTTATCTGAAAACGTGTGTTGAAACCGATATTGTTATACTTTGGGAGGGTCATGTTGCCAATAAGAAACACACGTACCAGTTGCTTTCACTCCAATTTATTATAAATTAAATTTATAAATTTATAAATTTCCGGTTGGTTGGTTGGTTCCACAACCGGACGGTTGTTCATATATTGTCAAAGTTCTTTCGTCACACATTCTGTGACCTCTTCAGTGACTGGGGATTTGTTTCTTTGTTTTTGTGACTGAAGAGGTCACAGAATGTGTGACGAAAGGACTTTGACAATATATGAACAACCGTCCGGTTGTAGAACCAATCAACCAACCGGAAATTTATAAATTTATAAATTTAATTTATAATAAATTGGAGTGAAAACAACTGGTGCGTGTGTTTCTTATTGGCAACATGACCCTCCCAAAGTATAACAATATATATATATATATATATATATATATATATATATGTATATGCGTGTATGTATGTGCTTTGCTCAATATATATATATATATATATATATGTAATATGGACTTCTGAAGTTTCCATCTATGAAATTCCACTCACAAGTCATTGGCCAAACCGTGGCTTGGCTATAGTATGAAGAGCACTTACCTCATACGAAGGTGGTGCATTATGGTGGCTGAAACTGAAAACCATATGCATGCTTGCTAAGCGATCTCCTTAACGACACAGCCAGCTCTGCCTGCACCAAATGCAAGACCTCATAATTGTAAAATATAAGGAATCTAAAAATGTTGATATTTTGAGGAATGTAATTGAAAATCAATGAAAGGAAGGAATAAAAGTGAGAATTTGGCCAATTTGGAGGTTAGCCTAGATTCAACCAGATCAGACATGCACCACAGACTAAACTTGGCATGTTCTCCTGGGTTTATTCCAATATTGGCAATATTGTTAATACATTTGTTTATATATTTTATATATAGTTTATATATACTATTGTTTATATATTTTATATATTGTTTATATATATATATATATATGTTTGTGTGTGTGTGTACATATGTGTATATGTATAAACATAGATATGTATGCATATTTATATATATATATATATATATATATATAATGTATATATATACATATATATAATGTATATATATATATATATATAATGTATATATATACATATATATAATGTATATATACATACATATATATATATATATATATATATATATATATGTATATATATATATATTATATGCATGTGAATGTGTGCATATGTAATATATGTATAAATACATACAAACACTCACTCACTCACATACCCGTACCCACACACTCAT
>OZ024761.1:27713294-27718294 GCA_964016885.1 Eledone cirrhosa
CAACAACATACACAGCAACCACAACAACATACACAGCAACCACAATAACATACACAGTAATCACAACAACATACACAGCAACCACAACAACATACACAGCAACCACCACAACATACACAGCAACGACCACAATATACAGAGCAACCACAACAACATAAACAGCAACCACAACAACATACACAGCAACCACCACAACATACACAGGAACCACAACGACAAACGCAGCAACCACAACAACATACACAGCAACTACAAAATATACAGCAACCACCACAACATACATAGCAACCACCACAACATACACAGCAGCCACAGCAACATACACAGCAACCACCACAACATACACAGCAACCACAACAAAATACACAGCAACCACAACAACATACACAACAAGCACCACAACAAACACAGCAACCACCACAACAAACACACTAACCACAACAATATACACAGTAACCACCACAACATACACAGCAACCACAACATACACAACAACCACCACAACATACTACAACAACCACAACAACATACACAACAACCACAACAAAACATTCAGCAACCACAACAACAGACACTGCAACAACAACAACACACACAGCAACCACCACAATATACACAGCAACCACCACAACATACACAGCAACCACCACAACATAGACAGCAACCACCACAACATACACAGCAACCACAACAACATACACAGCAACCACCACAACATACACAGCAACCACAACAACATACACAACAACCACAACAAAAATTTCAGCAACCACAACAACAGACACTGCAACAACAACAACACACACAGCAACCACCACAATATACACAGCAACCACCACAACATACACAGCAACCACCACAACATAGACAGCAACCACCACAACATACACAGCAACCACAACAATATACACAGTAACCACCACAACATACACAGCAACCACAACATACACAACAACCACCACAACATACTACAACAACCACAACAACATACACAACAACCACAACAAAACATTCAGCAACCACAACAACAGACACTGCAACAACAACAACACACACAGCAACCACCACAATATACACAGCAACCACCACAACATACACAGCAACCACCACAACATAGACAGCAACCACCACAACATACACAGCAACCACAACAACATACACAGCAACCACCACAACATGCACAGCAACCACCACAACAACCACAGCAACCACAGCAACCACCACAACATACACAGCAACCCCAACAACATACACAGCAATCACCACAATATAAACAGCAACCCCAACAACATACACAGCAACCACCACAATATAAACAGCAACCACCACAACATACACAACAACCACCACATCATACACAACCACCACAACAACATACACAGCAGCCACAACAATATACACAGCAACCACCACAACATACACAGTAACTACAACAATATACACAGCAACCACCACAACATACACAGCAACCACCACAACATACACAGAAACCACCACAACATACACAGCAACCACCACAACATACACAGCAACCACAACAACACACACAGCAACCACCACAACATACACAGCAACCACAACAACATACACAGCAACCACAAAATATACAGCAACCACCACAACATACACAGCAACCACTACAACATATACAGCAACCACCACAACATACACAGAAACCACCACTACATACACAGTAACCACAACAACATACACAGCAACCACAGCAATATACACCGCAACCACAACAACATACACAGCAACCACAACAACAAACACAGCAACAACCACAACATACACAGCAACCACCACAACATACACAGCAACCACAGCAATATACACCGCAACCACAGCAACATACACAGCAACCACAACAACAAACACAGCAACAACCACAACATACACAGCAACCCCCACAACATACACAGCAACCACTACAACATATACAGCAACCACAGCAACATACACAGCAACCACCACAACATACACAGCAACCACCACAACATACACAGAAACCACCACAACATACACAGTAACCACAACAACATACACAGCAACCACAACAACACACACAGCAACCACCACAACATACACAGAAACCACCACAACATACACAGCAACCACTACAACATATACAGCAACCACAGCAACATACACAGCAACCACCACAACATACACAGCAACCACAACAACATACACAGCAACCACAGCAATATACACCGCAACCACAACAACATACACAGCAACCACAACAACATACACAGCAACAACCACAACATACACAGCAACCACAACAACATACACAGCAGCCACAGCAACATACACAGCAATCCCAATAATATACACAGCAACCACCACAACATACACAGCAACCCCCACAACACACACAGCAACCACCATAATATACGCAGCAACCACCACAACATACACAGCAACCACCACAACATACACAGCAACCACAACAACATACACATCAACCACAACAACACACACAGCAACCACCACAACATACACAGCGACCACCACAACATACAGAGCAACCACCACAACACACACAGCAACCACCACAACACACACAGAAACCACAACAGCATACACAGCAACCACCACAACATACACAGCAACCACAACAACATACACATCAACCACAACAACACACACAGCAACCACCACAACATACACAGCGACCACCACAACATACAGAGCAACCACCACAACACACACAGCAACCACCACAACACACACAGCAACCACAACAACATACACAGCAACCACCACAACATACACACCAACCATAACAACATACACAGCAACCACCACAACACACACAGCAACAACAACATCCAACACAATTACTTCCATAAAAAAACACTAACAAGTAGAACCACCACCACCACAACAACAACAACAACAACACTAACAAGTAGAACCACCACTACCACCACCACAACAACACTAACAAGTAGAACCGCCACCACCACCACCACCGCAACAACAACAACACTAACAAGTAGAACCACCACCACCACCACCACCACAACAACAACAACACTAACAAGTAGAACCACCACCACCACCACCACAACAACAACAACACTAACAAGTAGAACCGCCACCACCACCACCACCACCATCACCACCATCACCACCATCACCACCACCACCACCACCACAACAACACTAACAAGTAGAACCACCACAACAATACTAACAAGTAGAACCACCACCACCACCACCACCACCACCACTAAGAAGAAGAAGAACAACACTAACAAGTAGAATCACCACCACCACCACCACCACAACAACAACAACAACAACAACACTAACAAGTAGAACCACCACCACCACCACCACAACAACAACAACACTAACAAGTAGAACCGCCACCACCACCACCATCACCACCATCACCACCATCACCACCACCACAACAACACTAACAAGTAGAACCACCACAACAACACTAACAAGTAGAACCACCACCACCACCACCACCACCACCACCAACACCACCACCACCACCACCTCCACTAAGAAGAAGAACAACAACACTAACAAGTAGAACCACCACCACCACCACACCACCACCACACCACCACCACCACACCACCACCACCTCCACTAAGAAGAAGAACAACAACACTAACAAGTAGAACCGCCACCACCACCACACCACCACCACCACCACCACCACCACCACCACCACACACCACCACACACCACCACCACCACCACCACCACCACCACCACCACCACCACCACCACTACCACAACAACACTAACAAGTAGAACCGCCACCACCACCACACCACCACCACCACCACCACCACCACCACACACCACCACACACCACCACCACCAACACCACCACCACCACCACCACAAACCACCACCACCACCACCACCACCACACCACCACCACAACAACAGTAATGCAATACTAATTACAAGACATTAATTATATACTCTCTAGTTTGTCAGGTAAAAAAACCTATCTCCACGAATTATGAACACTAATTACCTGAGATAATTGAAGGCATTGTATTCATTGAGGCTATGGAGTCGTTGATTGATAGACTGATGGATTGATTGGCTATCGATGATGTTACTGATGATGGTGAGGGTGGTAGTGACGTGTGAGATGGCGGTGCTGATGATTGTGATGTGTTGATGATGGTAATGACGATTGTGGTGGTGGTGGTGGTGGTGATGATGATGATGATGATGGCAGTGATGGTGGTGGTGGTGACGATGATGGAAGTGATGGTGGTGATGATGATGATGATGGCAGTGATGGTGGTGGTGGTGGTGGTGGTGACAATAATAAGGATGATGATGATGATGGCAGTGATGGTGCTGGTGGTGGTGGTGACGATAATCAGGCTGATGATGATGATGATGATGATGTTGGTTGTGGTAGTGACGAGAGAGAGAGAGAGAGAGAGAGGTGGTGCTCATGATTGTGGTGGTGATGATGATGATGATGATGATGATGAATTTGACGACAGTGATAATGGCGGTGACGATAATCGGGATGGTGATAGGGATAATGATGATGATGATGATATTTAATGTCGATGACATGAGTAAGTGGGTGGTGGGTGGCAAGGAGGGAGGGGGGGGGGGGGCAGATAACTGTAATTTAACTGATAATGGCGGTGATAATAACATTGAATATAATGATTTCTTATTTAAACATAAAACTAATGATTATATGCTCACACACACACACACACACACACACAAACACACAAACACACACACACACATATATATAGAGAGAGATAGATAAATATACAAATATATATATATATATATATATATAGAGAGAGAGAGAGAGAGTCGATCGACTTTCGTCAAATCGGACCGAGGAGACAATGTTTCCGTTGGTCTTTCCAATTGCTAGTACTATTTATCGGTCGCAACTCCAGGTAGAAGGAGCAACGTGAAATAAAGTGCCTTGCCTGGGCCAGGAATCGAACTTACAACCTCACCATTGT
>OZ024761.1:27730994-27733494 GCA_964016885.1 Eledone cirrhosa
TTCCAGCGGCTTCCCGCCTACATTAGTGATCCCCTCTGGCTTCTCAACATTCTCTACCAGATATTTTGTTTTAGTCTCATTCATTCTCAGCCCCACACTTATCGACACAGTCTCAACCTCCTGCATCAAATCCTTTGCCTCCTTCACTGTATTTGTCACCAAAACTATGTCGTCAGTAAATTCAGCAGCCGTCAGTAAATTCAGCAGCCGATACCTTTTTCGCCCTAACTCTCCTGCTCTGAGCCGGTGCTACAGTAAAGCCAGAGTCCTGGTGTTTCTCCAGTGCAAGGCGCATACAATAGTCCACTACGATGATAAAAAGGTAGGGAGCCAATGTATCTCCCTGGAGCACTCCAGCCAGTATCTCAAAGAACTCTGTCATCCCATCAGGTGTAATGACTTGGGCTTTGGTGTTGGTGTAGAGCAGTGATATCAGGTCCACTATCTTCTTGGGGATTCCATAAGCCTGTAAGATCTTCATCAGGCAGTAACGGTCCACAGAAACAAAGGCCTTCCTAAAGTCAATGAAAACCATGACCGCAGGAAGGTACTTTGCTCTAGCTCCCTCTAATATCCTCCTCAGCATCAGGATGTGACTGGTGGTTGATCTACCCTCTCTGAAGCCGTTCTGGTTGTTCCTGAGCTTCTTCTCCATCTCAGGCTGGATCCTGTTAAGAATAATCCTGTTGAGGGTCTTTGCCACAAGTGACGTCAGTGAGATCCCCCGGTAGTTGTTGGTGTTAGAGAGATCTCCCTTCTTTGGCACTGGGACGATGTTACTGATCCTCCACTGATTCGGGGCAACTCCTTTCTCCAGTGCCCAGTTACAGAACCCCAGGATGATATCATCAAAATCACACCTCTTCATCACCTCTGATGCCACTCCATCTTCTCCACGAGCCTTGCCCTCCTTGATCCTCTTCTTGGTTCTCTGAAGCTCCTCTCTGGTGAAGGGCTCTGTCTCAACATCCAGTTCCTCAAACAGCCGCCTGATCTCCCCAGTGCTCTGGGCTGTGGAGGGTGGCTCTCCTAGTAGGGTCCTAAAATGGTCTAGCCATTTCCTCTTCCTATCCTCGGGCCCCGTTCCCTGGATCTGAATCGAACACCTTCTCTTCCTCCCTGTGATCTCGTTGATGATCATCCAGCTCTCCTTACATCCAGATCTGTCAACCGCTCTCTCCACACTTCTGATCTTCTCTATCAGTGCCTCCTCTCTGACCTCAGTGTAAGCGGTACAGAGCTCTTCCCTCATCACCTCCACAGTCTCCATCCTCTCCTCCGTAGGATCAGCATAGAATTGGTCCCTGGCAGCTTTCAGGTGTTCTCTGGCTGCACACAGTTTTGGGTTTGCAGAGCTGACGTGCTTCCCCTTGTTCTTTTTCCTCGGCACCAGGGTTTCACTTGCTTCTGCCACTGCATTGGTGAAGTGCCCGTACCTCCTCGTCACACTCTCCTCAGTCCATCCAATCTCTCTCTCCTCTGACTCTCCACACAGAGCATTAAACTTGTTTCTCACTTCCACTGTGAACCTCTCCTGTAGCTTATCATCTTCCTTGAAAGCTCCCCAGTCATAGATTGTTCTCCGGGGCTGAGCCTTGCTCTTTCTTAAGCTCACGCGGACCTCACTCATAACAAGCCGGTGGTCACTACCCAGTGTACTGAAATAGCTGTATGGTTCCGTGTTCAGAACACTATTCCGCCACTTTTTCCTCACCAGAATGAAATCAATCTGGGACTTGGACAGGTGCATATCTGAGATGTAGGTTCACATCTTTCCCAGATTCTTCCTAAACCTTAGGTTGGTCGCCATCAAGTTCGCCTCCAGCAGGGTGTCTATCAGTAGTCTTCCATTTCGGTTGGTGTTGTTATGGAAGTACCAGCAAGGATCTTCACTACCCTCCATACTCAGATGTGCATTGAAGTCCCCCAAAACAAGCAGGATATTGTGTGCCTGGGTGGTGTTGACAGCTCTACACACCTCCTCATGGAACTCTTCCGCATTCACATCACTGTCCCCCTCGGTTGGACTATAGGCTGAGATGACTGTCAGTCTTGGGTTTACATTCAAGGTAACCCTCAACACTCGCGGGGAGATAGGCATTATTTCCCTCACCAACAGATTGGTTTTTGCACTGAACACAAAACCCACTCCTCCTACTGCAGCATTTGTTGTGTTCTTCACTGCCGATGTAGTGATGAGCTGGCTCTTCTTCCCGATCATCACACTCCTCACGGGCTCATCGTGTAGAATCCTGTTTTATATATATATATATATATATATATATATATATATATATATATATATATAAATATATATATTATATATATATTAAATATATATATATATGTTATATATAATATATATATATATATTTATATAATATCTCTATCTAAATATATATATATATATATTATATATATATATTAAATATATATATATATATTATATATAATATATATATATATTTATATAATATCTCTATCTATATATATTTATATA
>OZ024761.1:27745994-27748494 GCA_964016885.1 Eledone cirrhosa
TCATGTCCTCATATAAGAAAATTTTGATTTATTCAATTTGTATCTCTTGTTATTGTGTGTTTTTTCTTTCAGATTATAATATATATATATATATATATACTTTTATATTCCCACACATGTTTGTCCTATCTAAAGATCACATTAGACATGTTTTATTTTATGAGTTTCATAAATGTGCCAATGGGAGTGCAGCAGCAAAGACCATTCAGAGCCCCTATTGGGATGATGCAGTGAATAAAAGAAGTTGCAGGAGGTGGTTATCCCGTTTCCGAAGTGGGGATTTCAGTTTGAAAGACGAGCCAAAAGAAGGTTGTCCAAAACAAACTTGATTCTGAAGAGTTGGTAGCTGTTGTCACAGAAAAGTCCCACCATTACTTCTAGAGAACTTGTAGGAAAATTTAACGAAGCCTATGCAACCATACTACGCCAACTGAAAAGGATCGGAAAGGTTTCAGTGGTTGGAAAAATGGGTCCCACATGAACTGCCTCCAGAGAATCTGAAACAGCGTCTTGCTTGTTTTAAGTCATTGTTTACATGACACATTCACGCACCATTTTTAGGTAGGATTGTTACACGTGATGAGAAGTGGATCCTTTACCATAACGTTAAGCGCCGACGATTGTGGATGAGTCGAGGAAGAAGACCAGTTCAACAACCAAGTGGAGGACTTCATCCAAAGAAGATCATGTTGAGTGTATGATGGGATATTGAAGGAATTGTCCAGTATGAACTGTTAAATAACAATCAAACAATTATTGCTTGTCTCTACTGGGATCAACGTCGTCGTTTGAACGCCACTTTGAACCGAAAGCGACCCGCCTTAGTTCCAGTATGAACTGTTAAACAACAATGAAACAATTATTGCTTGTCTCTACTGGGATCAACGTCGTCGTTTGAACGCCACTTTGAACCGAAAGCGACCCGCCTTAGTCAACAGAAAGGCTGTCATCTTCCATCACGATAATGCTCATCCTCACTCAGCTCAGCTGACCAAAGATCTCTTGGAAGAGCTTAGTTGGGAAATATTGCTTCATCCTCCATATTCTCCTCCCCTTGTTCCTTATGGTTATCACTTGTTTCGGGGACTACAGAATCATTTGGATGGCCTAAGGCTGACATCAGATGTTCAAAATGAGTTGGATTAATATTTTCATCAAAACCAGAAATATTTTTTACAAGCGTCACATTTATAAGCTTGTTGACAGATGGAATGAGATTCTAGAAAGCAAAGACGGTTATTTTAATAAATAAATATTTTCATAGTCGTGGTTGTTTTCATGTTTACTATAGACCTTAAAATCGGACATGACATTTGCACCAACCTGATAATTTTATTAACAGATTCTAAAAATGTTTTATATAAAAAAATATTGTCTATTAAATATTAAATGACTAAAATTTTTTCGATATTTCAATTTGAATAATATATCATTTTAAAGTTATGGGTGGACATTTTAAAACCAATTATTGCTTCCGCGTTCATTATTTGATTAGAAGGGCGGTGAATTGGCAGTATCGGTAGAGGGTCGGACGCCATGCTTTGACGTATAAAGTTACGGCCCTTGCCATTCTGAGTTCAAATCCCGCCGAGGTTAACTTTGCCTTTCATCCTTATGGGGTCGATAAAATAAAGTACCAGTAATCTACTGGGTAATTGCTGGCCTTGTGCCAAAAGTAGAAACAATTATTTGATTAGAAGGTGATGAATTCGCAGAGTTGTTAGAGTGTCAGATTTCGAATGCTTTGTGGTATTCGTTTCAAAGCTCTACATTCTCTGAATTTAAATATCGCCAAGGTTAACTTTACCTCTCACCCTTTCAAGGTCGATAAAAAAAGTACCAGTCTAATACTGGGGTCGATTCTTCCTCTATATCTCTCTCTGTTTCATACGTCTTCATTTTCTCTATCACTCTCACTCTCTCTCTCTCTCTCTCTCTCTCTCTGCTTACTCTCTCTATCACTCTCACTCTCTCTACTTACTCTCTCTATCACTCTCATTCTCTCTCTACTTACTCTCTCTATCACTCTCACTATCACTCCCTCTTTCTACTTTCTCTATCACACACTATCTCTCTCTCTACACTTACTGTCTCTATTACCCTCTCTCTTTACACTTTCTCTATCACTCTCTCTCTCTCTACACTTATTCTCTCTATCACTCTCTCTCTCTACTTACTCTCTCTATCACACACTATCTCTCTCTCTACATTACTCTCTCTATCCCTCTCTCTCTATCACTCCCTCTCTCTCTATCAATCTCTCTTTCTCTACACTCACTCTCTCTATCACTCACTATATCTCTCTCTCTATCTATCTCTCTCACTCTCACAAGATCTCTCTCTCTATCTCTCTCTCTCTCTCTATCTGCGTGTGCGTGTGCGCGCGTGTGTGTGTGTATGTGTGTGTGGAAGAAATCGACTGTATTCATACCTGGAGATGGGATGCTCTCTGCCAGGTAAAAAATGGCGAATGCAACGCCAGATGTCACTACGACGGCTC
>OZ024761.1:27765994-27768494 GCA_964016885.1 Eledone cirrhosa
TTGACACTCCTGAGTTCCTCCGCCCTTTGACGGGCTTTGTTTTTCATCTAGCAGGATGTCCAAAACCTGCCGGTTAAATCGCTGACGACCTGACCATGCACAGGTTATACTCGGTTGCATGTTACCAGTAGCGTTGAAGAGCGACCTAACATAAATACACGTACATACATACATACATGATGGCTGCAAATTCTGCGAAGAGTATTGCAATTGCTTGGAGGATTATAGAGTTTGGTGCACTTTTAGGCTACGGCCAGCCACACAAACCTGTAACATATCCTGAACAACCAATGCCTGTGCTTTTGAAGTTTTTTAAGTGGGAAAATGGCTTGCACTCGACCATCTCCCACTCTCTGGGCATCGAAAAGACTACCCGAAAAGGAGAACTGGTCAACACCATCGGATGCTTCCGAAGCCGCAGGTTTTTTTTTCAGAGTTTCCCTCTCTTAGAAAGGTGTTGTTACAACAACTGGGGGCCTTTCACTCCCAGGTGAAAATAAAAAAGTACTACTTAGATGGCCGTTGACTCTGCTGAGTTCCTCAGCCCTTTGCCGAGTCTTATATTTCATCCTGCAGGGTGTCCAAATATCACCCGCCTCACCAAGCCAACATAATACATACATACATACATACATACATACATACATGGTGGCTGCCAACTCGTTTTCGAGTACGGCCACTACTTTACATCCATGTAGGAGAACCCCTACCGATACGCTAAACAAGTGTGACTTTTTAGTCCAGCCAGCGACTTGAAAACTGTGGTACAAACACTACACTTGTGACAATTATTGACACATAGTGCTTTGCGCTTGGTACCATGTGACGACAAGTGCAGAGAGATCTCCAGATATAAAGCAATGCCTGTGCCGTGAAGCTTTTATAGTGAGCAAAGGCACTGCACAAAGCCAGTCCCACTCTCTTAACCAAGATGATATTTACCAAAAAGAAGAACAAGTCAACATCATTGGATACCATCAGAGCTGCAGGTGTTATATCAGAGTTTTCCTTCTCCTAGAATTCTGCCTTGACAAAGGCTAAGGGGTCATCTCTCCCGGTGATTTTGGATGGCCATTGACTCTTAAGAGCTCCTTTGCCCTTTGACAGGTTTTGTTTTTAGTCCTGCAGGATGTCCAAAGCCACCCCCCTCACCAAGAAAGCTTGGTGGTGTTGCCAGTTTAGTCGCCAACGACCCGACCATGAGACAGGTTGTACTGGGATACATGTTCCCAGTAGCACCAACTGGTGACCTGACATACATACATACATACATACATACATACATACATACATACATACATACATACATACATATGCCCTCCATCGCCGGCAGTCCCATGCCAGCTCCTCTGCATCCTCCAAGATGAAGTCGAGCCTCCGGAGATCTTCCATGAGCTGCGTGCGGGTGAACGGGAAGGACTCCGACTGGTTCCCCATCAACAGTGGAGTAAGGCAGGGCTGTTGTGGTTGCTCCTGCCCTCTTCAACTGTGTCATCGACTATCTGATGACCAAGGTTTGTGAGCAAGCTCCTGGCGTTACCTTCGGGAATTACCACCTTACCGAACTGGAGTACGCAGACGACACCACCCTATTAAGCAACTCGATCAATCAGCTCAGAGACGCGGCTGTTGGAACTATTAAACGTGTCTCTCCTTTATCCGTTATGATATATCTATCTAACTGTCTAGTTTAACATCTCATGCCATACAACTAACTGTAGGTCTATCTTTCTAACAATAGTAATATTGGATGTCATATCACAGTTGCTCAATATCATCTTGTAAGGGCGGTGGATTGGCAGTATCGGTAGAGGGTCGGACGCCATGCTTTGACGCATAGAGTTACGGCCCTTGCCATTCTGAGTTCAAATCCCGCCGAGGTTAACTTTGCATTTCATCCTAACGGGGTCGATAAAATAAAGTACCAGTAATACACTGGGTATTTGCTGGCCTTGTGCCAAAAAGTAGAAACAATTATGTGGATTGGCAGTATCGGTAGAGGGTCGGACGCCATGCTTTGACGCATAGAGTTACGGCCCTTGCCATTCTGAGTTCAAATCCCGCCGAGGTTAACTTTGCCTTTCATCCTTACGGGGTCGATAAAATAAAGTACCAGTAATACACTGGGTCATTGCTGGCCTTGTGCCAAAAAGTAGAAACAATTATGTGGATTGGCAGTATCGGTAGAGGGTCGGATGCCATGCTTTGACGCATAGAGTTACGGCCCTTGCCATTCTGAGTTCAAATCCCGCCGAGGTTAACTTTGCCTTTCATCCTTACGGGGTCGATAAAATAAAGTACCAGTAATACACTGGATATTTGCTGGCCTTGTGCCAAAAGTAGAAACAATTATCTTGTAAATGTAATGTAATGTAATATATTGTATTGTATTATGAGTAAAAGTTTCGTCCCTGCTTATTAACTCTGCCGTATCTTATAATATAATTATCTTTAGAAATGATGGAGAGGCGGTGTTTCTGTGCGTAATAACCATGGTGAA
>OZ024761.1:27778494-27780994 GCA_964016885.1 Eledone cirrhosa
ATATATGGTTATATTTATATATATATGCTTTTATATATTTATATATGTATATATGCTTATATATATATATATATATATATATATATATATATATATATATATATATATATATATATATATATATATATATACAGTATATACCCTATATATACACACATTTATGTATATAACCATATATAGATTTTGGCTGAAAGTGAGAGTGGGTGCGTGTCAGATAGATGGCCAACGATAAAGATATAATAGAAGCCATCATCACCAATCCTAAACACTATTTATGTCTCTTTATTAGATGTGATCTGAACTGTAGACGCTGGTAGAGCTTCTATAGAACTGATCTAATAACAATAATATTGATAATAGTAATAATAATAATAATAATACTGATTATGATAATGATTTCTTTATTGGCCACAAGGGCTGACATCAAGAAAAACATTACAGACGGCACAGGACGGTACAGGACGGTACGATGTGGGTTTTGTGCGTGTAAATATTTTTATTATTTATATAAGAAGAGGAAAAAAAGGACATAGAAACATATATATATATATATGTATAAACAATAAAAATGAAAATTGAAACAATGAAAAATTCCCCAATAGGGGGGAAACCTCCGAGGGTTACTCGTGGCGAAAACCACACAAAAGACCACGGCCACCCTGACCACCAGGGCAAGCGCCCTCTCTCAATTTTTCCATCTCTCAAACAACAGACGTATATTCAGAGTGGTCCCGTTCACTCGGACCATTATGATAATAATACTTTCTTTATTAACCACAAAGGTTTACATAAAGTAGACATTAAGGACAGTACAGGACAATACAGGACGGTACAAATGAGCATTTCTGCGTGTAAAAAAACAAAAACAGAGGATGTAATAAAAATATCAATGAAAAATTCCCCAATAGGGGGGAGACTTCGGAGGGACATTTGTGGAGAAAGCCCATTAAAAGGCCACAGTGACCCTGACCACCAGGGCAAGTGCCCTCTCCCAGTTTTCCACCTTTAATTTACAGACACATACTCAGAGTAGGCCCATTCACTCGGGCCATTCTTGCTTCTCTCACCCATCTTTCAACAAAATGCTGGGAAGAGAGCACTTCTCTCTCTAACCTGATTTTCGTTTTCAAATGAAATTTGAAAAAGTTAATCAGGGCATCACCGAAGAGGTAAGTGCTCGTCTTCAGCCCTTTCAAACGTGTCCACCATACTATCTCTTTCGCCATGGCCACCAGACAGATAAAAACTGCCTGCCCTTCCCGGCTAAAGGAAGAGGGCGGGGCAATCCTCACGATGGACTCAGCTGATAGCCGGATCCGTCCTGTGATCTCAAACTTCCTGAAACACGATATGTCATTATGGAACACAAATCTCCAATTGTCTCATTCCACTGGGGTACTGTGCTCTAGGAATATAAACATTAACTGTGGTATATTCCAGGGTGACTCACTTTTACCCTTGCTTTTCTGCATAGCTTTAATACACCTTACATCCGAACTTAATAGAACAGGGTACGGTTATAGAATTGATAACAAGAAAATAAGCCACCTATTTTATATGGATGATTTGAAGCTATATTGCAAAGATAATGACGAACTGGAGGGTCTTTTGCGGACAGTAAAAACGTTTAGCGATGACATCAGGATGGAGTTTGGACTTGACAAGTATGCACAAGCCATTTTCAAGAAGGGGAAGCTTGTCAACACAAACTCAGTTGAATTGGATGCTGAAACAATCATAAAGGAACTTGAGCAGGAACAAACCTATAAATACTTAGGGATTAATGAGGGCTCTGGCATACAGCATGCAAGTATGAAAGAGAGGATAAGGAAAGAATGTTACAGGAGAGTACGTGCAGTTCTGAGATCAAAACTAAACGCTCTTAACAAGTGCTAACCATAAATTTCTTGGCAGTCCCAGTTGTCACTTATAACTTCGGTGTGTTGAACTGGAATATGAGTGAAATCAAAAGAATCGTCACCCAAGTCCGTAAGCTACTGACCTGTAATAGGATGCACCACCCAAAAGCAGATGTGGATCGTCTTTACCTTCCTAGAACTCAAGGAGGCCGTGGCCTGATCCAATTTGAACTAGCTTACAAGACCACCATCATTGGACTGGCCAAATACCTTGAAACAACTAACGACTGTATGCTGAAACTTGTTGAAAAGCATGAGAGAAGTAAGAAGCTTCATTCTATTTTGAAGGAGAGCAAAAAATATGCTACTGATCTCATGCTTGATACCCAGGCTGGACAGACTAAAGAAACTGTTGCAACTGATGCTGCTAGGCACATAAAATCACTGGCAAAAGCAAAAGGGCAAGGACAATTAGAAAAAATTGGGAGCAGAAACCTCTGCATGGCAAATATGTGGCCCGTAGCAAACAAGCTGATGTTGACCAAAAGCACAGCCATCAGTAGCTACGTAGTTCAGGGCTAAAATCGGAGAGTGAAGGCTTAATCTTAGCTGCCCAAGACCAAAGCTTATGAACTCGTAAT
>OZ024761.1:27790994-27795994 GCA_964016885.1 Eledone cirrhosa
ATGGACGTCTTAGTCATTGTCGCTATGTTCATGATGAATAATGTCATCAACATCGTCATCGTCTTCGTCTTCGTCGCCATCTATAACTTTCTGGTCGTCATCATAGTCATCATCATCATCATCATCATTGCCGTGTTAGTTGCCATGATGTCAACCGATTCAACCAATAATAAACACGCTCAACCTCAAACGCCACCACCACCACCACGACGACGACGACGACGACGACGACCACCACCACCACCACCACGACCACCACCACCACCACCACCACTATCAGCACCAGCACCACTACCACCACGACCATCACCACCAGCACCACCACCACCAACAACACTATCACTACTAACACTATACACCACCACCACCACCACCACCACCACCAACAACAACAACAACAACAACAAGTCAACAAGCACGAGCACCACCAGCAGTAAAACTACTAGTATCACCACCATGACCACCACCAACAACACTATCACTACTAACACTATACACCACCACCACCAACAACAACAACAACAACAACAAGTCAACAAGCACTAGCACCACCACCAGTAAAACTAATAGTATCACCACCATGACCACCACCAACAACACTATCACTACTAACACTATACACCACCACCACCACCAACAACAACAACAACAACAAGTCAACAAGCACTAGCACCACCACCAGTAAAACTACTAGTATCACCACCATGACCACCACCAACAACACTATCACTACTAACACTATACACCACCACCACCACCAACAACAACAACAACAACAAGTCAACAAGCACTAGCACCACCACCAGTAAAACTACTAGTATCACCACCATGACCACCACCAACAACACTATCACTACTAACACTATACACCACCACCAACAACAACAACAACAACAACAAGTCAACAAGCACTAGCACCACCACCAGTAAAACTAATAGTATCACCACCATGACCACCACCAACAACACTATCACTACTAACACTATACACCACCACCACCAACAACAACAACAACAACAACAAGTCAACAAGCACTAGCACCACCACCAGTAAAACTACTAGTATCACCACCATGACCACCACCAACAACACTATCACTACTAACACTATACACCACCACCACCAACAACAACAACAACAAGTCAACAAGCACTAGCACCACCACCAGTAAAACTACTAGTATCACCACCATGACCACCACCAACAACACTATCACTACTAACACTAACACTATACACCAACACCACCACGACAAGACAAACCACCACCAGCAACACTGCACCTCTCCTTCACAATAAATGTTGACTGCTCTTACGTTCAACAACAACCACCACCACCACCACCACCACCACCAACAACAACAACAACAACAAGTCAACAAGCACTAGCACCGCCACCAGTAAAACTACTAGTATCACCACCACCACCACCACCACCAACAACACTATCACTACTAACACTAACACTATACACCAACACCACCACGAACAAGACAACTACCACCACCCACGACCACCACCACGACCACGACCAGCACCAGCACCACCACCACCACCACCACCAACAACACTATCACTACTAACACTAACACTATACACCAACACCACCACGAACAAGACAACTACCACCACCACGACCACCACCACGACCATGACCAGCACCAGCACCACCACCACCACCACCACCAACAACACTATCACTACTAACACTAACACTATACACCAACACCACCACGAACAAGACAAACCACCACCAGCAACACTGCACCTCTCCTCCGCAATAAATGTTGACTGCTCTTACGTTCAACAAATGACATCGCCTCAACAATGAGAGGAAAGAAAGCTAGGCTAGGCTAGACTAGACTAGACTTGACTTGACATGGCGTGAGGCATACGATACACACAATGGCACATACCGTCGTTATAACGTTGAAATAATACAGCAAATGTTGCCGCCATATCTTGACACTTGTCATATCCTTGCAGCAGGTATGATAATTTACGATGTCTAATAGATGCCAGCAATTAAATGGCAGCCAAGACAAATGCAAGTCTGAAACATTGCAACATGGCATCACTGCCAGCTGTTTAGTGATTGGCAGCATCGCATGAATCTACTGCCATGCGATACTGTGAGAATATGTTGGTAAAAGTTTCTGTGATATATATATATATATATATATATATATATATATATATATATATATATATATATATATATATAAGTATTTATATATATATATATATACGTATTTATATTTATATATATATATAATATATATATATATATATATATATATATATATATATATGTATATATATATATATATATATATATATATATATATACAGTATATATATATACAGTATATATATATATATATATATATATATATGTATATATATATATATATATATGTATATATATATATATATATATACAGTATACATATATACAGTATATATATATATCTCCGTGTCTGTGAATAAGTTGGTAAACGTTTCTGATATATATCTATAAATACATATATATACGTATGTATGTATATATATGTATGCGTGTGTGTGTGTGTGTGTATTTGTGTGTGTAAATATGTTGGTAAAAGTTTCTGATATATATATATATATATATATATATATATATATACATGTATATGTATACATATGTGTGTGTGTATATATATATAGTATATAATTATAAAATTGTATGATGTTATATTCGTATATATTGGTGTGTTTTCAGGTTTGTATAATGTACATATTTACTCATACATGTATATATTTAAATACATATAGCTGTATATAATGGATGTTTGTGCGTGTGTGTATGTCTGTATTTGTGTCCCTGTATCTCTATCTCTCTCTCTGTCTCTCTCTCTCTGTCTGCCTGTGTGTATGTGTATGTGTGCGTGAGAGAGAGATTGTGTGTGTGTGTGTGTATTGTATTGTCCTATCATCTCTTGAAATGTAGTTGGATATGCTGGTCTTTAATGGAGTGTATAAAATGTAAACCTTTGCCAATAGTTAGCTATAATGTGAGGTGGAGAGCGAGACTTTAACGAGAATAACGCCAACGAAAAGACGAGGAAACGGTGTGAATTTTAAAATGGCTACAGAAGTACTAAAACTTTCATCACACTCAATCACCACCATAATGGATCGGCAGAACGTAATCCTTGCGTAAAAGATTTATCTCTCTCCTTCTCCCCCCCCTCTATATCTCTCTCTCTCTATATATATATATATATATAATATAGAAATTGCTTCTACAGGACTAGAACTGTTTAGGTCGGGAGAAATCATCAGGAAGCCCTGATTTATTTATACTCTGCTATGTATTGAGTACCTTACTTACTGTGGTTACCCCCGATTGAACCAGCGATAAACTTATATATATATATATATATATATATATATATATATATATATATATATATATATATACGTTATTCGGTGTTGAATCGGAGGTAACCACAGTGAGTAAGGTACTCAATACATAGCAGAGTATAACAGTTTTAATATAGATGAGATTCTACAGGACTAGACCTGTTTCATTCTTTAGAAATCATCAGGAATCTGATAATTTCTAAAGAATGAAACAGTTCTAATCCTGTAGAATCTCATCTAATATATATATATATATATATAAAACCATATTTATTCTATATATATATAACACTGATAAGCGATCAGGGTGTCCCAACATATGTATACATAGTTTGATTACCCGTAAAGGCAATATTTATTAGAATGCTGTTGATGTGTGTATACATTATTTTGTATATATATATATTAGCAGTAACCGACTACTTAGCGCAGATATTTACACACGCACACACACGCATATATATATATATATATATATATATATATAACGAAGGAAATGTGGTAAGGAGCCAGGTGGACCATAACGCACCAAAGTACTCAATACTTAGGGTAGTAGAGTGGGTAATAGGAACCAGTAAGCCCCGACTGCTGAGCTCAAGCCGTTTCGACGGATAATTCTGGACTCCAGAATTAGCCGTCGAAACGGCTTGAGCTCAGCCGTCGGGGTCTTACTGGTTCCTATATATATATATATATATATATATATATATATATATATATATATATATATATATAAGCAAAAGGGATATTCAATCTGTTGGTAATTCAACAAATATAAATGTTTATAATTGATTCAAAGCACTCGACAGGTTTTCTGGTGTATAATATTCAATTACATTAAATAAATGGAAACTATATTTATAAAACCATATTTATTCTATTATATATATTTCAAGTGTACCAAAACTTTGGTACGCCCTCATCAGATACCGTTAAGTTCTTCTTTTCTGGTTATATCAATATTTATAATACAAACTTTGTATTTTATCTGATGAGAACGTAACAAGTTTGGTACCCTTGAAATATATATAATAGAATAAATATGGTTTTATAAATATAGTTTCCATTTATTTAATATCATTGTATATATATATATATATATATATATATATATATATATATATATATATATAAGTTTATCCCGGGTTCAATCGGGGGTAACCACAGTAAGTAAGGTACTCAATACAAAGCAGGGTGTAAATATTTAATATAGAAAAAGGCTTCTATAGGACTAGAACTGTTTCATTCGGGAGAAATCACTCTCGAATGAAACAGTTCTCGTACTGTAGAAGCCTTTGCTATATTATATTATATATATATATATATAATGAAATAAGTTATCTCTAATCCATAAAAAGGTTCATGACCAATAAAGATTGAATTTTCAGGGCATCATTGATAAAAATATTACTTCGGCATAATGATAATATTGCAATTGCAGTCTCAGTTTCGGTGGTCTTATTCGCACCACTCACCAATCTGGTATTTTGTCAAGTCTGCGAAGATTAGTCTTCTTTAGAGGCGGTCTTTACTCACCTCGTCGCAGCTACGTCACTGGGCTGTGACAGTTTCCTTGGGAGCTATAGGCGTCACCCATTACTTCATCTCACCTA
>OZ024761.1:27845994-27848494 GCA_964016885.1 Eledone cirrhosa
TATATACATACATACGCACATATATACACACACACACTGAGATAACACACAGAGAGACAGTGCAGCTTGTACTACCAGTCACTCATCAGCTGCCGACTGGATATCATAGCGATTTCGATGAAAACTTATTGAAGAGTGAATCTGTATTATTATTAGGGTTGTTTCGGAGGACAAACCTGTAGCTCTCTTTTACCCACTCTCTCATCTATGCAGCCACCATAAGTATAAACACTAACCAAATTATTGGCAGCATCGGCGGAGCGTCGGACAACATTCTTTGTGGCATAGAGTTACGTCCCTTTACGATCTGAGTTCAAATCCTACTGAGGTTAACTTTGCCTGTCACCCTCATCATGCGGTCGATAAAATAAAGTACCAGTAAAGCACTGGAGTCGATTTAATCGACTTTCCCTTCCCCAAAATTGTTGGCGTTGTGCCTAAATCAGAAACCAATATTATTGCAACCTGAATAGGGGTGGGTGTGCCGTTGGTGGGCAAAGACCTTTGAGCATTGGAGATAATGTTTGAAGGTATTTGTCTCGGCTCTTCACATTCTGAGTTCAAATCCTGCCGATGCCATATTTCCCTTTCATCCTTCTGGGATCGATAAAATAGAGTATCATTCAAGTGAAGGCGCGTGGCTTTGTGGTTAGAGAATCGGGGTTGCTATCGTGAGGTTGCGAGTTCGATTCTCGGACCGGACGATGTGTTATGTCCTTGAGCAAGACACTCTATTTCACGTGGCTCCTTCTGCCAGGAATTACGACCGGTAGAGAGTATCATCAATGGAAAGACCAATGGTTTTCCTTGGTCGAATTTGACGATGTCCACCCGCACGTGGAAAGAGAATGGAGTCTGGCATCTTGTCGATCGTCATCCAAGTAACGAGGTTAACTTAATCAACTTTAATCTTTCCGCCGATATTTTGCTGGCCTTGAGCTTATATTAGAAATCAATATTACTGCATCTAGGATAATATAAAAAAAAAAAACATCTACTGTATGACTGACTCTACAAAATTATATCGAGTAAACAATAAAAAACAACTAACGCAAACAGCCAGAAAACACGAACAAAACGAAAACTATTTTTGTTTTTGCTTCTGTTTATAAGAAAGCTAACAAATATGAAATAGATTGTGTAGTCATAGATAGCTCTAAGATTGATGGTGCGGCAGGGTGTGGTCGGAGGCACAGTTACTATATAACTATATAATAAACATGATGATGACTTTATAGAATATCATAGGAAGAAATTGGCAATGCTAGACACTTCTTGGTTATAATACCAGACAAGACTTAACGAAGCATAATCGGATAAAGAATACTACCGGGAGGTGCATATCTCAGCCTTTTGATCGCAACATAAGAGCAGGCCATGCTGGAGCAACAGAAGCTAAACTAAAACATTATATAATTGTTTCTACGTTTGGCACAAGGCCAGCAATTATCTCAGTGTATTTCAGATACTTTATTATATCGACCCAGTAAACGGCCATGCTGAGGCAAAATAAGCTATATGGAAAATTATATAGTATTTTATTGGAGATTTCACTCATTTCACAGCGGCCATGCTGGGGTAACACAAGCTAACTTAAACATTATATTTGTTTAAAGACTTCACTCATGTCACAGTGGCTATGCTGAGGCAACATAAAATATATAGTATTTATTTAAAGGGTTCATTAATTTCACAGCTGTCATGCTGGGGCAAAATAAGTTACTGATACATTATGTAATATTTATACAAATAATTGTCATTTCACGGTGGCCATGCTGGGGCAACAGAAGCTTAATGATACAGTTCTATAACAGATATTTAAAGGCTTCACTCATTTCATAGCCGCCATGCTGTGTCAACATGTGCTACATAAAACATTATATAATAGTTATTTAACGGTTTTATTCATTTAACAGCGGACATGCTGGGGCAGCATAAAATACATAATTCATTATATGTCTTATGAAAGGTTTCACTCACTTAACAGTGGCCATGCTGGGGCAACATAAGCTACATAAAATTGTTTTATAACATACATTTAAAGCGTATCTCTCTCTCTCTCTCTCTCTCTCTCTCTCTCTCTCTCTCTCTCTCTATATATATATATATATATATATATATATATATATATATATATATATATATATGTATACATATTTCGTACCTCCAAGGAAATACGGTTTTAGTAAGACGTAGCTATGCAAACAACGTGGGGCTAACGCCCTCTGGTGATGTCCAGTAGAAGCAAGACGGACAACTGTCTATGCATTTCAGACTTAACTGGCCTTCGCCAGGACGGTCCCTCCCACCGCTTGAGACTGCTGGACTAGAAGACAGGCGAGAAAATATACTTTTCTCGTCTGTGTAAATGAGGTGATTAATTTCCTTGGAGATACTTATAGAATATTTATACATATTGTATAAAGCTATGCTTGAAGCAAAATCCTATTTCTTTTTTATTATAAGTTGAGCCAACTTATGAAGCTTCATATGCAACTTA
>OZ024761.1:27853494-27855994 GCA_964016885.1 Eledone cirrhosa
GAATGGCCCGGCGTTGCTCGGGATTTGCTCTAAGGTTGTTATATATTCGATATATATTTATCCTTCTCGATTCTCTGACTAGACAGCAGAGTGCATCCTCGAGTAAGACATTCTATTTCACATTACTTTAGCCTCCGATGTCTGAATGGTTAAATGTAAGCTGAAGGGCAGCCAGGAGTCATAACCTGGGTGTAAGAAGTTAATGGCCGAAACACTTGCTTGTAGTGGGGGGGGGAGGGGTTCTACTCTGGAGACCTGCTCTCGAGCCCTCCTTAAAGTTTTGTTTATTTAACACTAAGGCTGCAAAATGACAGAGTCGTTAAAACGTTAAATAGAACGCTCTGCGATATTCATACCTGACTCTCTGCGCTCTGAGTTCGAAACCAGCCGAGATCAACTTTGTTTATCATCATCTTGAGATCGATAAATAAAACAAGCAAAGTAAAACAAAAATGTTTAGTACTGGGACCGATCTTTCCTTCATATACCTTTATCACATCTAGAGCCATAAAGAAACAGAAATGTGAATGGAATTTGACCAAGGACAGAGTTCACATCATTACGAACAATAGACACATCAATGTAAAAACTCTAAAACTGAATCAACAACAATAACGTCATCAACAACAAGAACAACAACAATAATAGAGGAGACGAAGGAAATTAAAGGAAATTTGAAAATGAAATCTATTTTCTTAACGACAGATTGTTTTTAAATATCAAAAGAAAGGTGGACACGCAGCAAAACACGGTGGACACACGGACATAGACATACGCATACACACACACACACGCACAGACACATATATACACACACACGCATATATATACACACTCACATATATATGTATATATCAGTGTGTGTGTATATATGTATATACAGTATATATATATATGTATGCATATATATATATGTGTGTATATGTATGCATATATATATGTATACACACTCACACACACACACACACATGTATATATATATATATATTATATATTATATATTTGTGTGTTTGTGTGTCCATCTGTGTGTGTATATTACACATATATATTATTTACCATTTATACTCATACACGCATTCATGAGTATATAGGCATACTTATACAGATTCTTACGCCCATATAGACAAAATTATATACACTAACATACCCATACATACTGACACAAATACACACATACATACATATATAACTATAGACATACATATTTTCCTGTATACATACATATATAACTATAGACATACATATTTTCCTGTATACATACATATATAACTATAGACATACATATTTTCCTGTATACATACATATATAAGTATAGGCATACATATTTTCCTGTATACATACATATATAAGTATAGGCATACATATTTTCCTGTATACATACATATATAACTATAGACATACACATTTTCCTGTATACATACATATATAAGTATAGGCATACATATTTTCCTGCATACATACCTATATAACGATAGCCATACATATTTTCCTGCATACATACCTATATATATATACATACAACCAAACTTGCATGCATTCATATATATATATATATATATATATCTATATGTATATATATATATACACACATACACAGGCAGACAGACACACACACACACACACATATACACATATACCCACACACACACATTCCCCACACATTTAATTGAGGTTACAACAGTTCATCATCCTTTTGCACCTCTTCTGTTTTGTATTTTGTTATTTTGTAATTTTCTTTAAAAATATTTCTCTGTTGTTCCATTGAAAAACTTTGTAAATATTTTCTTTTTTAATATATATTTTCTTTAATTATTTCTATATTTTATCATATATACAAGCCATGATATTCTTTGTTGTCACTTTGTGGAAGTCTCTAGAACATTCGATAAGTTTTATTGTCATTGTGTAAGAGGTTTCTGGAGCATTTTGATAAGTGTTATCCAGAAATAACAGCCGATACTTCTATTGTTTACACAACTCATTATACAGTCTTTATCAGACCGAACACTAAATCTCTTTAAAGATCTGACTCTCTGAGGATAGCTGTGATGATAGCAGCCTCGTTTTGAATTTTGTTTCGCCACCATATTGGTTCTGAGATCGATCCGACGTAGTAGTATATTGGTCAAGTGACTAAAGTGTCTCTAAATGCCTTCTATAATAACCGTGATTTCAATTCAAAAAGAAAACAATCTTCTCTGCGGTAACGCTATTGTACCGATTTCAGTTCTACCAATCTCTTAAATCCCAAATGGGGAGTACCATGAAATAAAGGGCCCCAAAACGGGGAGAAATGAGGCAAAATGGGGAAAGTTTACATAATGAAAGCTATACCCAATTTCACAAGAAAAGGCATCTCTCACCCACTCCAAAATAAGTTGGAGATCTCCCCATCGGACGGAGAGATGACAGGTCTGTGATCTGCTCACGGAGCGCGGCTTTGATACCATTCTGATTGGAGTGTAGCGCATGTCCCTCCTCCTCTCCCATTCTTTTGTGG
>OZ024761.1:27865994-27870994 GCA_964016885.1 Eledone cirrhosa
TAAGGTGAGAATGCCTTTCATGCTTATTGCTTAGTGAGATGAACCCGGGATCACAAGGTTCTCCGTCTGAATATTGTTAACTTGTACGGACTACTCTATTTCACGGTGCTCCTTTTGTCAGAAGTTGCGATCAGTAGTTAATATCTACAATAGAAAAACCAATTCAGACATTCATTCCTTGGTCCGCTTCGTCGACCATCGGCTTCTTTCCATGCAAGTGTATCTCGCTTGCAAATAAGCTGCATACATATATATACGTATATATATATATATATATATGTATATATATATATATATATATATATATATATATATATATGTATATATATATATATATATATATATATATATATATATATATATATATATATATATATATATATATATACATATATACACGTATATATATATATATATATATATATATATATATATATATATATATATATATACATATATACACGTATATATATATATATATATATATATATATATATATATATATATATATATATACACGTATATATATATATATATATATATATATATATATATATATATATATATACATACATATATACACGTATATATATATTTAAATATATATATATGCATACATATATACACGTATATATATATATACATATATATATATATATACATATATATACGCATATATAGGAATATATATATATATATATATATATATATGTCTATGGTCGTACACACCGGTACACGAATATATCTAATTATTGATAAACAGGATTAGCAGACGATGTACGCATACATCCCCACTATATGTATATATATATATATATATACATACATATATATATATATATATATATATATATATATATATATATATATATATATATAATATATATATATATGTGTGTGTGTGTCTGTGTCTGTATGTCTACATATATATGTGTGTGTGTGTGTGTGTGTCTGTGTTTGTACACATCGAACCTAATCTATGTGGTTGATGAAGTCACGACACAGATTGAAAGAGAATTACTCGGGAGACCACACTTGGCATCTCACATAAAACGACATAGCTACAAGATCAAATCACAATCTTTCTTTGATATCCCACCGCCATGGGCACCATTTATGGGCACCACCAGCTCCACCACTACAACCACCACTACCACCATCCTCACCACCACCACTACCGCTAACCTGCAAACAAACCCTACCAGCACCACCACCACCAACACCACCACCAATACAACCCTCACCACCACCAACAGCACAACTACCGCCTCCACCACCACCACCACCACCATCCTCACCATCACCACGACCACCACTACCACTACCTGCAACAAACCCTACCAGCACCACCACCACCAACACCACCACCAATGCAACCCTCACCACCACCAACAGCACAACTACCGCCTCCACCACCACCACCGCCTCCACGACGACGACGACGACCACCACCATCCTCACCACCACCACGACCACCACTACCACTACCTGCAACAAACCCTACCAGCACCACCACCACCAACACCACCACAAATACCACCCTCACCACCACCAACACCACAACTACCGCCTCCACCACCACCACCACCACCACCGCTCCACCACCACCACCAATACCACAATCACCGCCTCCACCACCACCACCACCACCTCTACCACCACCACCACCACCACCTCTACCACCACCACCACCATCACCATCCTCACAACCACCACGACCACCACTACCACTATCTGCAACAAACCCTACCAGCACCAGCACCACCAACACCACCACCACCACCACCTGCAACAAACCCTACCAGCACCAGCACCACCAACACCACCACCAACACCTGTAACAAACACTACCAGCACCATCACGACCATCGACACCCATTCAGATACCATACCACTAACATCATCATCGTTACCAACAACATCACAAACACCAACGCCAGCACTGGCCCCGCCTTCATGACCGTCAATAGCCATCCATCATCCTCATCATCATCACCACCACCACCATGAAGACCAACAACACAAACATCAACATCATCATCACCACCACCACCATGAAGAGCAACAACACAAACATCATCATCACCATCCTCACCTCCACCATCAACTGTAATTAGAACATAAGCTACCCGTAACGCCAAACGGGCACCATCGCCACAGCACTACTACCACTACCATCACCACAACGCTACTACCACTACCATCGCCTCCAACACTACCATCACCTCCAACACTACCACCACCTCCAACACTACCATCATAACCATCGCCTCCAACATTACCATCGCCTCCAACATTACCACCACCTCCAACACTACCATCACCTCCAACACTACCACCACCTCCAACACTACCATCATAACCATCGCCTCCAACATTACCATCGCCTCCAACATTACCACCACCTCCAACACTACCATCACCTCCAACACTACCACCACCTCCAACACTACCATCACCTCCAACACTACCACCACCTCCAACACTACCACCACCTCCAACACTACCACCACCTCCAACACTACCATCACCTCCAACACTACCACCACCTCCAACACTACCACCACCTCCAACACTACCATCACCTCCAACACTACCACCACCTCCAACACTACCATCACCTCCAACACTACCACCACCTCCAACACTACCACCACCTCCAACACTACCACCACCTCCAACACTACCACCACCTCCAACACTACCACCACCTCCAACACTACCACCACCTCCAACACTACCATCACCTCCAACACTACCACCACCTCCAACACTACCACCACCTCCAACACTACCATCACCTCCAACACTACCACCACCTCCAACACTACCATCACCTCCAACACTACCACCACCTCCAACACTACCATCACCTCCAACACTACCACCACCTCCAACACTACCACAACCTCCAACACTACCACCACCTCCAACACTACCATCACCTCCAACACTACCACCACCTCCAACACTACCACCACCTCCAACACTACCATCACCTCCAACACTACCACCACCTCCAACACTACCATCATAACCATCGCCTCCAACATTACCATCGCCTCCAACACTACCACCACCTCCAACACTACCATCACCTCCAACACTACCACCACCTCCAACACTACCACCACCTCCAACACTACCACCACCTCCAACACTACCATCATAACCATCGCCTCCAACATTACCATCGCCTCCAACATTACCACCACCTCCAACACTACCATCACCTCCAACACTACCACCACCTCCAACACTACCACCACCTCCAACACTACCATCACCTCCAACACTACCACCACCTCCAACACTACCATCACCTCCAACACTACCACCACCTCCAACACTACCATCACCTCCAACACTACCACAACCTCCAACACTACCACCACCTCCAACACTACCATCATAACCATCGCCTCCAACATTACCATCGCCTCCAACACTACCACCACCTCCAACACTACCATCACCTCCAACACTACCACCACCTCCAACACTACCATCATAACCATCGCCTCCAACATTACCATCGCCTCCAATACTACCACCACCTCCAACACTACCATCACCTCCAACACTACCACCACCTCCAACACTACCATCATAACCATCGCCTCCAACATTACCATCGCCTCCAAAACTACCATCACCTCCAACACTACCACCACCTCCAACACTACCACCACCTCCAACACTACCACCACCTCCAACACTACCATCACCTCCAACACTACCACCACCTCCAACACTACCACCACCTCCAACACTACCACCACCTCCAACACTACCACCACCTCCAACACTACCATCACCTCCAACACTACCACCACCTCCAACACTACCACCACCTCCAACAATACCACCACCACCATCACCTCCAACACTACCACCACCTCCAACACTACCATCACCTCCAACACTACCACCACCTCCAACACTACCACCACCTCCAACACTACCACCACCTCCAACACTACCACCACCTCCAACACTACCATCACCTCCAACACTACCACCACCTCCAACACTACCACCACCTCCAACAATACCACCACCACCATCACCTCCAACACTACCACCACCTCCAACACTACCACCACCTCCAACACTACCACCACCTCCAACACTACCATCACCTCCAACACTACCACCACCTCCAACACTACCACCACCTCCAACACTACCACCACCTCCAACACTACCACCACCTCCAACACTACCATCACCTCCAACACTACCACCACCTCCAACACTACCACCACCTCCAACAATACCACCACCACCATCACCTCCAACACTACCACCACCTCCAACACTACCATCACCTCCAACACTACCATCACCTCCAACACTACCACCACCTCCAACACTACCATCACCTCCAACACTACCACCACCTCCAACACTACCACCACCTCCAACACTACCATCACCTCCAACACTACCATCACCTCCAACACTACCACCACCTCCAACACTACCACCACCACCACCATCACCTCCAACACTATCATCGCCTCCAACACTACCATCACCTCCAACACTACCACCACCACCATCACCTCCAACACTACCATCACCTCCAACACTACCACCACCACCATCACCTCCAACACTACCACCACCTCCAACACTACCACCACCACCATCATCTCCAACACTACCACCACCTCCAACACTACCACCACCACAATCACCTCCAACACTGCCATCACCTCCAACACTACCACCACCACCATCACCTCCAACACTACCACCACCACCATCACCTCCAACACTACCACCACCTCCAACACTACCACCACCACAATCACCTCCAACACTGCCATCACCTCCAACACTACCACCACCACCATGGCCTCCAACATTACCATCGCCTCCATCACTACCATCACCTCCAACACTACCACCACCACCATCACCTCCAACACTACCACCACCACCATCACCTCCAACACTACCACCACCTCCAACACTACCACCACCTCCAACAC
>OZ024761.1:27874392-27881892 GCA_964016885.1 Eledone cirrhosa
TATATATATAATATATATATATATATATATATATATATGCATATATATATAACCGATTAAAGTTTAAGCAAATAATCGCTGCTTTCACCCTTAACCGGATATTCTGAAACTAACATATTCAATCTGTGAACGCAGAAGTGAATATTTCAAAAAACGTTGCAACCGGAGGAAGACAGGAAGACGATACTTTGGTTCGTGGAAACGTTCCCTGGCAAAGAACGGGAAATAACGAAAATAATAAGTCATTAATAGGAGCGGTGAAAAACAATTACACGCAAAGACAGAACCACGTTTATGGTATAAAAGAAGTCGTAGACTAATGTTCTCTTAGGTCGTTCATAGAGACGTTCTCTGGCAATGAACGGAGAAAAACGAAGATAATACGTCATATGCGGATCGTGTAGAACAATTGCACGCAAAGACAAAACCACGTAAATGGTATAACTGGATTTTAGTCTTCAAATTTATTATTATTACTATATATATATATATATATATATATATATATATATAAATATATATATATGCATGTGTATGTGTATAAATATATATATATATATATATATAAATATATATATATATATATATAGTAATAATAATAAATTTGAAGACTAAAATCCAAAGAGGGCTCGATAAGGATAAATATATGTCAAATATATAAGCAGCGATTCTTTGCCTAAACTTTAATCTGTTATTTTAATAAATATATATATATATATATATATATATATATATATATATATATATATATATATATATATATATTTATATATATATATATATATATATATATATATATATATATATATATATATATATATATATATATATATATATATATATATATATATATATATATAGGAACAAGTAAGACCCCGACGGCTGAGCTCAAGCCGTTTCGACGGCTAATTCTGTACTCAATTAGCCGTACAGAATTAGCCGTCGAAACGGCTTGAGCTCAACCGTCGGGGTCTTACTTGTTCCTATTACCCACTCTACTACCCTAAGTATTGAGTACTTTGGTGCGTTTTGGTCCAGCTGGTTCCTTACCACATTTCCTTCGTTATATATATATATATATATATATATATATATTAATATAAGCAGAACAAGCAAAATTCAACCAATTTTTTAAAATAAACAACCTATGTATAGACAACCTATGCATAGACAACCTATGCATAGACAACCTATGTATTTCCAGGGGTACTTAGTACCCACGGGCTTACTAACTTCTTCTATATATATATATATATATATATATATATGTAATAAAATATGGAGAAAAATACTGCAGGTAGCGCATGGATAACATGTAATAAAATGAGTCCCTCATCAGTGATTTGCCGACGATCATAGATATTTCATTGCATTAAAAATCATATATATATATGTATAAATATATATATACATATATATATATATATATATATATATATATATATATATATATATATATATATATATATATATAAAATAAAGTTAAATAAAAGTCAAATGATTAAAATATAGCTTCGTTTATTACTGCTATATATATTTCAGTGACAGCCATCTTTGGCTGTGACCTCTTCAGGCAGTTTGAATTAGTATGGTATAGACAAGTACATATGTTGTTTAGGTGTATGATATTGTCAATACTCTGATATGCCCAGTTCCTTGCTGGGTTGTTAATTCACTGGGGAACTGGAGTCATATATAACTCCAGTATATATATATATATATATATATATATATATATATAGATAGATAGATATATACTGGAGTTTGTGAGTGTGTGACTGTACTCATTTCACATCGCGTTTTCTGCTTAAAGCTTCCAACAAGAACAGTTTATTTATATAACATATAAGGTGAGAATGCCTTTCATGCTTATTGCTTAGTGAGATGAACCCGGGATCACAAGGTTCTCCGTCTGAATATTGTTAACTTGTACGGGCTACTCTATTTCACGGTGCTCCTTTTGTCAGAAGTTGCGATCAGTAGTTAATATCTACAATAGAAAAACCAATTCAGACATTCATTCCTTGGTCCGCTTCGTCGACCATCGGCTTCTTTCCATGCAAGTGTATCTCGCTTGCAAATAAGCTGCATACATATATATGTATATATATATACGTATATATATATATATATATATATATGTATATATATATATATATATATATATATATATATATATACGTATATATATATATATATATATATATGTATATATATATATATATATATATATATATATATATATATATATATATATATATATATATATATATATATATATATATATATACGTATATATATATATATATATATATATATATATATATACATATATATGTATATATATATACGTATATATATATATATATATATATGTATATATATATATATATATATATATATATATATATACATATATACACGTATATATATATATATATATATATATATATATATATATATATATATATATATATATATATACATATATACACGTATATATATATATATATATATATATATATATATATATACACGTATATATATATATATATATATATATATATATATATATATATATATATATATATATATATACATACATATATACACGTATATATAAATATATATATATTTATATATATATATATATATATATATATATATATATACATACATATATACACGTATATATATATTTAAATATATATATATGCATACATATATACACGTATATATATATATACATATATATATATATATATATACATATATATACGCATATATAGGAATATATATATATATATATATATATATATATATATATACGCATATATAGGAATATATATATATATATATATATGTCTATGGTCGTACACACCGGTACACGAATATATCTAATTATTGATAAACAGGATTAGCAGACGATGTACGCATACATCCCCACTATATGTATATATATATATATATACATACATATATATATATATATATATATATATATATATATATATATATATATGTGTGTGTGTGTGTCTGTGTCTGTATGTCTACATATATATATGTGTGTGTGTGTGTCTGTGTTTGTACACATCGAACCTAATCTATGTGGTTGATGAAGTCACGACACAGATTGAAAGAGAATTACTCGGGAGACCACACTTGGCATCTCACATAAAACGACATAGCTACAAGATCAAATCACAATCTTTCTTTGATATCCCACCGCCATGGGCACCATTTATGGGCACCACCAGCTCCACCACTACAACCACCACTACCACCATCCTCACCACCACCACTACCGCTAACCTGCAAACAAACCCTACCAGCACCACCACCACCAACACCACCACCAATACAACCCTCACCACCACCAACAGCACAACTACCGCCTCCACCACCACCACCTCCACCACCACCGCCTCCACGACGACGACCACCACCACCACCATCCTCACCACCACCACGACCACCACTACCACTACCTGCAACAAACCCTACCAGCACCACCACCACCAACACCACCACAAATACCACCCTCACCACCACCAACACCACAACTACCGCCTCCACCACCACCGCTCCACCACCACCACCAATACCACAATCACCACCACCACCACCACCACCACCACCTCTACCACCACCACCACCATCCTCACGACCACCACGACCACCAATACCACCCTCACCACCACCAACACCACCACCAACACCACAACCACCTCCTCCACCACCACCACCACCACCAACACCACCACCACCACCTCTACCACCACCACCACCACCACCACCATCCTCACGACCACCACGACCACCACTACCACTACCTGCAATAAACCCTACCAGCACCAGGACCACCAACACAACCACCAATACCACCCTCACCACCATCCAACACCACCACCACCAACACCACAACTACCGCCTCACCTCCACCAACACCACCACCATCAACACCACCACCTGCAACAAACCCTACCAGCAGCAGCACCACCAACACTACCACCATCTCCAACACTACCACGACCACCATCACCTCCAACACTACCATCGCCTCCAAAACTACCACCACCTCCAACACTACCATCACCTCCAACACTACCATCACCTCCAACACTACCACCACCACCATCACCTCCAACACTGCCATCACCTCCAACACTACCACCACCACCATCACCTCCAACACTACCATCACCTCCAACACTACCACCACTACCATCGCCTCCAACACTACCATCACCTCCAACACTACCACCACCACCATCACCTCCAACACTACCATCACCTCCAAAACTACCACCACCACCATCACCTCCAACACTACCATCACCTCCAACACTACCACCACCACCATCACCTCCAACACTACCATCACCTCCAACACTACCATCACCACCATCGCCTCCAACACTGCCATCACCTCCAACACTACCACCACCACCACCACCTCCAACACTACCACCACCACCATCACCTCCAACACTACCACCACCACCATCACCTCCAACACTACCACCACTACCATCGCCTCCAACACTACCATCATCTCCAACACTACCACCACCACCATCACCTCCAACACTACCACCACCACCATCACCTCCAACACTACCATCACCTCCAACACTACCACCACCACCATCACCTCCAACACTACCATCACCTCCAACACTACCATCACCTCCAACACTACCACCACCACCATCGCCTCCAACACTGCCATCACCTCCAACACTACCACCACCACCATCACCTCCAACACTACCACCACCACCATCACCTCCAACACTACCACCACCACCATCACCTCCAACACTACCACCACCACCATCACCTCCAACACTACCATCATCTCCAACACTACCACCACCACCATCACCTCCAACACTACCACCACCACCATCACCTCCAACACTACCATCACCTCCAACACTACCATCACCTCCAACACTACCACCACCTCCACACTACCACCACCACCACCCTCCAACACTACCATCATCTCCAACACTACCACCGCCACCATCACCTCCAACACTACCACCACCACCATCACCTCCAACACTACCATCACCTCCAACACTACCACCACCTCCAACACTACCACCACCACCATCGCCTCCAACACTACCACCACCACCATCACCTCCAACACTACCATCACCTCCAACACTACCATCACCTCCAACACTACCATCACCTCCAACACTACCACCACCTCCAACACTACCACCACCACCATCGCCTCCAACACTACCACCACCACCATCACCTCCAACACTACCATCACCTCCAACACTACCACCACCTCCAACACTACCACCACCACCATCGCCTCCAACACTACCACCACCACCATCACCTCCAACACTACCACCACTACCATCACCTCCAACACTACCATCACCTCCAACACTACCACCACCACCATCACCTCCAACACTACCACCACCTCCAACACTACCACCACCACCATCATCTCCAACACTACCATCACCTCCAACACTACCATCACCTCCAACACTACCACCACCACCATCATCTCCAACACTACCACCACCTCCAACACTACCACCACCACCATCATCTCCAACACTACCATCACCTCCAACACTACCACCACCTCCAACACTACCACCACCACCATCATCTCCACCACCACCATCATCTCCAACATTACCATCACCTCCAACACTACCATCACCTCCAACACTACCATCACCTCCAACACTACCACCACCACCATCACCTCCAACACTACCATCACCTCCAACACTACCACCACCACCATCACCTCCAACACTACCATCACCTCCAACACTACCACCACCACCATCATCTCCAACACTACCACCACCTCCAACACTACCACCACCACCATCATCTCCAACACTACCATCACCTCCAACACTACCATCACCTCCAACACTACCACCACTACCATCGCCTCCAACACTACCACCACCTCCAACACTACCACCACCTCCAACACTACCACCACCACCATCATCTCCACCACCACCATCATCTCCAACACTACCATCGCCTCCAACACTACCACCACCTCCAACACTACCATCACCTCCAACACTACCATCACCTCCAACACTACCACCACTACCATCGCCTCCAACACTACCACCACCTCCAACACTACCACCACCACCATCGCCTCCAACACTACCACCACCTCCAACACTACCACCACCACCATCGCCTCCAACACTACCACCACCACCATCACCTCCAGCACTACCACCACCACCATCACCTCCAACACTACCATCACCTCCAACACTACCATCACCTCCAACACTACCATCACCTCCAACACTACCATCACCTCCAACACTACCATCACCTCCAACACTACCACCACCACCATCACCTCCAACACTACCATCACCTCCAACACTACCACCACCACCATCACCTCCAACACTACCATCACCTCCAACACTACCACCACCACCATCACCTCCAACACTACCATCACCTCCAACACTACCACCACCACCATCACCTCCAACACTACCATCACCTCCAACACTACCACCACTACCATCGCCTCCAACACTACCACCACCTCCAACACTACCACCACCACCATCGCCTCCAACACTACCACCACCTCCAACACTACCACCACCACCATCGCCTCCAACACTACCACCACCACCATCACCTCCAACACTACCACCACCACCATCACCTCCAACACTACCATCACCTCCAACACTACCATCACCTCCAACACTACCATCACCTCCAACACTACCATCACCTCCAACACTACCATCACCTCCAACACTACCACCACCACCATCACCTCCAACACTACCATCACCTCCAACACTACCACCACCACCATCACCTCCAACACTACCATCACCTCCAACACTACCATCACCTCCAACACTACCACCATCTCCAACACTACCACCACCACCATCACCTCCAACACTACCATCACCTCCAACACTACCACCACCACCATCGCCTCCAACACTACCATCACCTCCAACACTACCACCACCACCATCACCTCCAACACTACCATCACCTCCAACACTACCACCACTACCATCGCCTCCAACACCACCATCACCTCCAACACTACCACCACCACCATCACCTCCAACACTACCACCACCTCCAACACTACCACCACCACCATCACCTCCAACACTACCACCACTACCATCGCCTCCAACACTACCATCACCTCCAACACTACCACCACCACCATCATCTCCAACACTACCACCACCTCCAACACTACCACCACCACCATCATCTCCAACACTACCACCATCTCCAACACTACCACCACCACCATCATCTCCAACACTACCACCACCTCCAACACTACCACCACCACCATCATCTCCAACACTACCACCATCTCCAACACTACCACCACCACCATCGCCTCCATCACTACCATCACCTCCAACACTACCACCACCACCATCATCTCCAACACTACCA
>OZ024761.1:27896892-27901892 GCA_964016885.1 Eledone cirrhosa
CATCAACCTCATTTGGTCATTCTATGAGAGTATCTTGGTCAGACCATCAACCTCATTGGGTCATTCTATGAGAGTATCTTGGTCAGACCATCACCTCATTTGGTCATTCTATGAGAGTATCTTGGTCAGACCATCAACCTCATTTGGTCATTCTATGAGAGTATCTTGGTCAGCCTATCAAACTTTTCAGGCGAAGATCATAGTTCTAAGCTCTTAGGATTCTATTAAAATTAATCCGAAGTTCATTTTGGCTTCCATTCTGCCAGAGGTCTGTCAGTTAAAGTACCAGTAATATACTGAGGTAGATTTAATCGCCTGATTTTTTCCGCCATCCCCCTCATTTCCAAAATGTCTGACCAATCCGTCCACGTTAGGAACTATTATCAGCATTATTGTTGTAAATAAAGTACCAGTAATGCACTGGATAATTGCTGGCCTTGTGCCTAAAGTAGAAACAATTATTGTTGTAGAGTTGATTGACAAATTAGGTGTTCCCCATGGTGCTGCTGATGCTGATGATGATGATGATGATGATGATGATGATGATGATGATGATGATGATGATGATGATGATAGTGACTATAATGATTACGGTGGTGGTGGTGTTGGCGTTGGCAATGATGATGATGATGACGATGGTGGTGGTTATGGTGGGGGTGTTGATGATGATGATGGTGGTGGTTATGGTGCTGATGGTGATGGTGGCCTGCGGTAATGACGATGATGATGATGATGATGGTAGTGGTGGGTGCGGTGATGATAACCATGATGATGGTGATGGGAGGAGAGGAGGAGGAGGAGGCGGAGGAGGAGGAGGAGAGGAGGAGGAGGAGGAGGACAATAATGATGATTGAACAAATGAATAAATAAAACTTTCAGATAATTATAAAAGATGTATAGTGCTGCCCTCTGGGGGCACTATTTCAGTGACACCTGGACCTATTTATTATGTACAATATTTATTTATTTATTTATTTATTTGCTTCTACCGACATTGGAATCAATGATATTTTATTGATCTGGACATAGGTGGCGTTGTGGTGGTGTGGTGTGGTGTAGTGTGGTGTTGTGTGGTGTTGTGGTGTGTTGTGCTGTTGTGGTGTGTTGTGCTGTTGTGGTTTGGTTGTTGTGGTGTAGTGTTGATGTGGTGTGGTGTGGTGTGTTGTGGTGTGTTGTGCTGTTGTGGTGTAGTGTTGATGTGGTGTGGTGTGGTGTGTTGTGGTGTTGAGGTTTGGTTGTTGTGGTGTAGTGGTTGATGTGGTGTGGTGTGGTGTGTTGTGGTGTTGAGGTTGGTTGTTGTGGTGTAGTGTTGATGTGGTGTGGTGTGGTGTGTTGTGCTGTTGTGGTTCGGTTGTTGTGGTGTAGTGTGGTGTGGTGTGGTGTGGGGTTGTTTCGGTGTTGTGGTGTAGTGTTGATGTGGTGTGGTGTGGTGTGTTGTGCTGTTGTGGTTCGTTGTTGTGGTGTAGTGTGGTGTGGTGTGGTGTGGGGTTGTTTCGGTGTTGTGGTGTAGTGTTGATGTGGTGTGGTGTGGTGTGGTGTAGTGTTGATGTGTTGTGCTGTTGTGGTTTGGTTGATGTGGTGTAGTGTTGATGTGGTGTGGTGTGGTGTGTTGTGGTGTTGTGGTTTGTTGTTGTGGTGTAGTGTGGTGTGGTGTGGTGTGGGTTGTTTCGGTGTTGTGGTGTAGTGTTGATGTGGTGTGGTGTGGTGTGGTGTAGTGTTGATGTGTTGTGCTGTTGTGGTTTGGTTGATGTGGTGTAGTGTTGATGAGGTGTGGTGTGGTGTGTTGTGGTGTTGTTGGTGTAGTGTTGATGTGGTGTGGTGTGGTGTGATTGTTGTGGTGTAGTGTTGATGTGGTGTGGTGTGGTGTGGTGCTGTTGCAGTGTTGTGCTGTTGTGGTTTGGTTGATGTGGTGTAGTGTTGATGTGGGGTGTGGTGTTGTGCTGTTGTGTGTGGTTGTTGTGGTGTAGTGTTGTGGTGTAGTGTGTTGTGTTGATGGTAGTGGTGTGGTGTTGTTGTGGTGTTGTGCTGTTGTGGGTGGTTGATGTGCTGTTGTGAGTTGTGGTTGTTGTTGGGTGTAGTGTTGATGTGGTTTAGTGTGGTGTAGTGTTGGTGTGGTGTTGTAGTGGTGTGTGTTGTTGCCGGTGTTGTGCTGTTGTGGTGTTGCTGTTGTGGTGTAGTGTTGATGTGGTGTAGTGGTGTGGTGTGGTGTGGGGTTGTTGCGGTGTTCTGCTGTTGTGGTGTGGCTGTTGTGGTGTAGTGTTGATGTGGTGTGGGGTGGTGTGGGGTTGTTGCGGTGTTGTGCTGTTGTGGTGTGGCTGTTGTGGTGTAGTGTTGATGTCGTGTGGTGTGGTTTGGTGTGGGGTTGTTGCGGTGTTGTGCTGTTGTGGTGTGGCTGTTGTGGTGTAGATACACCAGGACTGATATATTATATATACCAGGAGTGGTATGTCATATATATCGGGATTAATATGTGATATATACCAGGACTGGTATATCATATATACCAGGACTTGTATGTCATAAACACCAGGATTAATGTCATATATACCAGTATTGGTTTGTCATATATACCAGGATTAATATGTCATATTCATTAGGATTAATATGTGATATATACCAGTATGTGTATGTCATATATACCAGGATTAATATGTGACATATACTAGGATTAGGATGTCATATATATATATATATATATATATATATATATATATATATATATATATATATATATATATATATATAAGTATTAATAAAATAGATGTTCTTTTGATCAATTACATTTTATTATACATATTTCCGATGTACAACAGTACGTCTTCGTCAGACAAAATATAATAATACATGACATACCCTGAGATGTTATATGGTTAAGATTTAATCATATAACCATATAACATGTTAACCATATAACATCTCAGGGTATGTCATGTATCATTAGCTTTTGTCTGATGAGGACGTACTGTTGTACATCCGAAATATGTATAATACAATGTAATTGATCAAAAGAACATCTATTTTATTAATACTTATATTTTAATATTAATCACTTCTGAAAATTATTGAGTGCTTCCAATCTCCTGTAAAACTCGTTCTTTGACATAATCATTGAATATTGTTTAATAAATTAATATATATATATATATATATATATATATATATATATATATATATATATCAGAATTGGTATGTCATATATACCAGAACTGATGTCATATATACCAGGATTGATATGTTATATGTGGTTGCTCCCTTTGATAATTCAATGGTTTGCATACTAGACACCTCGTAGCTCACATTAATTACGGACTCACGGTGGTTATTAAAATCAAGACTGATATTTCAGTGAGTTATTTCTAGGATATTTAAGGGCGGAGGATTGGCAGTATCGGTAGAGCGTCGGACACTATGCTTTGACGCATGGAGTTACGGTCCTTGCCATTCTGAGTTCAAATCCCGCCGAGGTTTACATTGCCTTTCATCCTACGGGGTCGATAAAATAAAGTACCAGTAATGCACTGGGTAATTGCTGGCCTTGTGCCAAAAGTAGAAACAGTTATTTCTAGGATATAATTACATTTATATATATATGACATACAGGATTAAGTGTTTGGGTAGCTTCAGTGAAATAACTATTTACAGGGACAATGTAAATAGTTGTTTAAGAAACGAACTTGTAAATAGTTATATAAGAAACGAACTTCATATTGTAGCAACATCATTGAGAAACTAAATACATTGTATGAATGTATATGTGTAATATGGTTGTATGTTAAATATTCTAAGATACAGACAATAAATATACAGGCAAAGGGCGTGTTATTTCTGTAGATGATGATCGATATATATCTATATAGAAATTAGTTAGCCAGTATAAATGAGTGAGGGACACCATATTGGTATATGGTGTATCTAGGGATTTTAAAAATCAAAATCTGGCGGAGTATATACCAGAACCACTCCATGTCTGAATACAGTAGAGTTCTTCCAGAAAAGAATATAGAGTGATAGAATGGAAGAGAGAAAGACATATAGTGGAAAAATCGACCCCATTACTTGACTGGTACTCTTTTCAGCGACCTCGAATGGATAAAATGCAAAGTTGGCTTCGGCGGGATTTGAACACAGAGAGCTCAGAGGCGGTACGAATACCGCAAAACATTCTATCCGACGCTCTAACGACTTTGCCAATTCGCCGCCGACTGAGAAAGGAGAGGAGGAGTTGGAGGAAGAGGTTGAAATAAGGAAGATATGGAAGTAATAAACGAGATAGATACCGAATGTGTAATGTGTATGATTGCTGACAGTAAAATGGGTGGCGATAGTATAGTTATTTTAATGGGTAGAATCGATCAGAAAATACATAACCTTGTTAGTTTATGATTCATAAAATGACCTCACTGTTCAATACCATTTAACTGTGTATAGATCTGTGGTAAATATTGATTGTCCCGGTTATAAAATTATTTTAATAAAACCTGAATAGGTAACGTTTATATTTTATATTTATATTTTTATAGTAAGAAAATATAAGAAGACGCGAAATAATTTTCAAATCTTGGGAAGGACTATTAACGATTTTTTTTCTGTATATAGTTTTACATAATGAAACTAATTTCTTTTCAGAAAGAGCTATTAATGACATGATTTAACGAGACTATTAGGTTATGATATGTTATAATTGTTTCTATTAGATTATGATATGTTATAATAACTTGTAAATATATGTATGTATGGACACGGAAATCATGATGGAATCGTGGGAGAGCTGTAGTGATTTACAGCGTGCATTAGGTTTTTAAAGCCGAGAGGAGACCACCCTCTCTCCAGGCCTGCACACAGCCCCTTTCTTCCAGAGAATGCGCAAGAGATGCAACAAATAGATATATAGAGAGAGAGAGACCACCAAGGACTGTATATACGGAACTTTTGGACATCTGTCATATCACATTGTTTACATATGTTCATCTGCTGATGACGTATTACATTAAAATAACATT
>OZ024761.1:27911892-27919392 GCA_964016885.1 Eledone cirrhosa
CCCACAAACACAAACAGATATATATATGTGTATATATATATATATATATATATATATATATATATATATATATATATATATATATAATGTAAATTGCGAATATTAAGATATATATGTAATGGTGAAACCGGTAAAGAACATGTGTGGAATATATATATATATATATATATATATATATATATATATATACTAACTTACACCTACATATGCGCAAACATACATCTTATTTATTCTTTTTTATGTATACATTTCCGTGTCCGTTTACGAGTTTGTTCGACTATTTTCATGTATTCGTGTGGACGTGTGCGCGCATGTGCGTAGGAATTCGCCTCGTTTTCGAAAACACATCAACAACCGCAAAAAAAAAAAAATATATCACAATACCAAGAAAAAAAACAAACAAAAAAAGCACGAGTTTAGGAGATGCAGAGTCAATAAATGGTTTTCCTTAAAAGGTATATTCTCTTCCACCCCCAACTATCAGTACCATCTACCCCGTTTGTGTTGTGAGGGTGGGAAGAAGGGAGAGAGGTGATACGCCATTGCTCCTTTAAATAAAACCACATTCTTGCCATCATTCCTACATTATATATGATGGGACGTTTGTCGCTTGATTGACGCCGTATTCGTTAGCTAGAGAAGAGACTGCACACACAAACACGTACACACACACACACACACACATACACACACCCACACACACACACACACACACATATATATATATATATATATATATATATATATATACATATATACATATACACACATGTATTATTCCCTTTGGTGTATACATGTATTATTCCCAAAGTGCTTTCGCTAAAATACGTATATAAATACACCTACACTATCACGAGAGAGTTTCGTTTACACATAAAAAATCCTATCAACAACAACACCAACATCACCAATAACACCATAGATAATTAACAACAACAACAGCATTGACAATACCAACCTGAGCACCAACAACAACCTCGGCACCAACAAGACTAATAACACCAAAAAATCCTAACAACAGCAACAACAACAATAACACCTACACCAACATCAGTACCAACAACACCAGTAACACCAAAAAATACTAGCAACAACAACAACAACATCAACACCAACAACAACACCAACAACACCAACACCAACAACAACACCAACAACACCAACAACATCAGCACCAACAACATCAACACCAACAACACCACCAACAACACCAAAAACATCAGCACCAACAACATCAACACCAACAACAACACCAACAAAAACAACAACAACATCAACACCAACAACAACACCAACAACATCAACACCAACAACACCAACAACACCACCAACAACATCAGCACCAACATCAACACCAACAACAACACCAACAACAACACCAATATCATCAACACCAACAACAACACCAACAACAACACCAATAACATCAACACCAACATCAACACCAACAACACCAACAACACCAACAACACCACCACAAACAACACCAACAACACCACCACCAACAACACCACCAACAACACCAACAACACCACCACAAACAACACCAACAACACCACCACCAACAACACCACCAACAACACCAACAACACCACCACAAACAACACCACCAACAACACCACCAACAACACCAACAACACCACCAACAACAACACCACCAACAACACCAACAACACCAACAACACCAACAACACCACCACAAACAACACCACCAACATCAACACCAACAACACCAACAACACCAACAACACCACCACAAACAATACCACCAACAACACCACCAACAACACCAACAACAACACCAACAACAACACCACCAACAACACCAACAACACCACCACAAGCAACACCACCAACAACACCAACAACATCAGCACCAACAACATCAACACCAACACCAACAACATCAGCACCAACAACATCAACACCAGCAACACCACCAACAACACCAAAAACATCAGCACCAACAACATCAGCACCAACAACATCAACACCAACAACACCACCAACAACACCAACATCATCAGCACCAACAACAACACCAACAATAACACCAATAACATCAACACCAACAACAACACCAACAACAACACCAATAACATCAACACCAACATCAACACCAACAACACCAACAACACCAACAACACCAACAACACCACCACAAACAACACCAACAACACCACCACCAACAACACCACCAACAACACCAACAACACCACCACAAACAACACCAACAACACCACCACCAACAACACCACCAACAACACCAACAACACCACCACAAACAACACCACCAACAACACCACCAACAACACCAACAACACCACCACCAACAACACCACCACCAACAACACCACCAACAACAACAACAACACAAACACCAACACCAACAACACCAAAGATACCACCAACAATACCACCAATAAAACACCAACAACAACACCACCAACAACATCGGCAACAACAACACCAACACCAACACCACTAACAACACCATCAACACCACCAATAACAACACCAACAACAACACCAACAACCCCAATAACACCAATAATACCATCACCACCACCAACAGCATGAACAACAACAATAAATATATTAAACATTAATTTTAGGTTAGTTTATTCAATAATAAATGGTGAAAATATCTTTCAATGAAAGAATTAATTGTAATTTTAGTTTAATTCATATTATTTTATTTTGTGAAGAAAATGGTGGAAGTCATTCGATTAATACTGCTTCGTAATATACAGGGAAGGGGAGAGAGGGAGAGAGAGAGAGAGCGTGGGGAGAGGAGAGAGAGGGAGAGAGAGATAAGCAAATACACAGACACATAAACAATTGCACTCACACATTCAGACAGAGAAACAAATGCACACACACACATACACACACACAAAAACAAATATACGCACAAAGACAGAAACAAACACACACACAAACACGCAAACAAGAAACACAAATATACACACGCACACACACAAATACATACAGACGCATGCTCACGCCTACACACTTACACACACATATATGTATTTGTATGTAGATGTATATGTATACGAATGTCAGTATATATATATATATATATATATATACCTTTGTATGTATACCTGCATATATATATATACATACTTATATTTATATATATATATGATTGTGTGTTTGTAGTTCAAGAATAAAAAAAAACAGACAATACCAAAACACAGACAAAAAAAAAAGAAAGAAAAGAAAACAGAATATAAAAGAAAATGAAAAGAGAATAGAATTAATAAATGACTTTTGTCTTTAGACTATTTACAAAATATCTTTATTATAACGTCATAGTCGTTGGTGACTTTTCTTACAAATGGCCGCCAGTGTGTCAGTCTTACCATCATATCTTAACTGATTTCAGCAGACGACAACACTAGAGAAACTCTTGTTTATAGACAAAGTGTTGTTTATAGACAACAGCTAAAATCTACAACGTTTTGAGCCAGCCAACAAGTCAAACAACCAGTGCGTTAATTCACTGTTGGCTTTGAGTTCGTACACAAGAGAAAGTAATTGTACGAATGGATAGGAAGATAAATAGCAAGATAGAAAAATAGATAGATGGATGGGTGAATGTGTGGAAGGATAGATGGATGGGTGGAAGGTAGCGTGAATTAATGGATGGGGTTTGTGTTGATAGATAAGACACTAATAGAAATATAAAGATAAATGGATAACTATAGATTTGTATAGATGCAGCCACTGAAATAGTATAGAGAAATTGGTCAGGTATGTATGTAGAATATATATATATATGTGAAGTAATTCCGTCTGAAAGGTCCAGGAAAAAAGAGTGCTCTATGTAGGTTACAGAGCTTAAAAGTTATGTAATAAACAACATAAGATAATTATTTCATTTACCAGTGGTTTCTTGAAAGCAAACAAAATGTGCTTTCAATCATCAGAATGAAAAAATCCTGGTGTATTTATTGACAGTGGATTTTAAAAAACCAGTGGATTTTATAAAACCAGGTTTTTAAACTCCACTGTCAATAAATACATCACGATTTTTTCATTCTGATGATTGAAAGCACATTTTGTTTGCTTTCAAGAAACCACTGGTAAATGAAATAATTATCTTATGTTGTTTATTACATAAATATATATATATATATATATATAAAATATAGAAATGGCTTCTATAGGAGTAGAACTATTTCATTCGGGAGAAAACATCCGGAAATATTTATACTCTGCTATGTATTGAGTACTTTACTTACTGTGGTTACCCCCGATTGAACACGGGATAAACATATATATATATATATATATATATATATATATATATATATAAACTTTTGTAGTTGTAAGGCCAAGAGAATGCAGGTATGGATATAGAATATAAATGCAAATGAAAAAGATATTGTTGACAATTAGTTTTTTACCTTAAATTTATTTAAATATCCTTAATTGTCGAGATAATATCTCTTCTTCGGAGGGAAGTAAAGGGGTTAATCCAGTGTTCTAATTAGCTTGCCAAGTCATGCTGACAGGAAATGGTATAGACATTCCATTCTATCTCTAATGTCAAAGAGTGAAGGTTAGGTGGATAAAGAGTAGTCTCCCTTTAAAAGGGGTTTTGTACATGTATGTTTAAGTGTGTGGGAGAATACGTGAAGGCGTAAGTATGCGTGTATGTGTGTGTGAGTGTGAGAAGATATGTCTATACGTAAATGTGGGGGCTAGATGCTCTATCATGTTGAAACTGGTCTTTGTGTGTGTATGTGTGTGTGAGACAGAGAATAAGTGGAGGTGTAAGCGTGTGTGCGTGTGCGTGTGTGTGTGTGAGAGAGGGGTGTTAGTGTGGGGCTAGGTGCTCTATCATGTTATAAATTGGGTGTTGAGTTCTAGTCTATTATTGATTGGTGGTTGTGTTTCGTCTATAATCAGTACTTCCTTAATTCTAAGATTGCCGAGGTTTCTTTCCTTAGTTTCTATCCTAACTGTTATGTTTTTGTCGGTGTTTTTGCATTTCACTAGGTGTTTGTTAAATGAAGAATCGTTAGTATTGAGGTGTTCTTTTATTCTTTTATTCTACGTAGAAATTGCTGCATTTGTCGCACTCTAATATGTATACGACGTAAAGCCTGGTGGCATAGGTCTGTGTCGTTGACGAGGCAGTTGGCCAGCCTTCAGCGGCTGTCATGTCTGGTGGAGTGTCTTTTGGTTAGCTGTCCGCGTAGAGAAGGTCCTGAGTGGGCTAGTTGGATATCTAGTCCCTCTCGTCTGATAGCTCTGCGGATGGCTTTTGTTGTTTCTTCACTGAAGTGTGGGAGCTTCAGGAAGCAGGTGTTAGTGCCTCGGGTGTGGTGTCCTCTGTTCTTTCTGGCACGGTTCGAGGTGGACGTCGGGTATCCGTTCAGTTTGCGTACTTCCAGGAAATGTGTGGTGTGTGTGTCTCGGTCTCTAGCGTCGGTGCATTTGTTCCGGATACGTGTAGTTCGTTCCTTATGTATCCGAACGTAGCGCCGGATGGGAGGGCCGATCTGAAATGTACGAACAGGTCTCTGCTGGCGGTTTTTTTATAGAAGCAGGTGTGCATGTTGCCTTCCTCTATTATCCTGAGTTGGAAGTCCAGTAGGGATAGGGATCCGCGGTCATCGGGGTGTTCCATGCTGAACTTTATACTGGCGTCCATGGTGGAGAATGTCGTGTATATTTTATCCGCCTCCTCACGGGATGATGTAAGGATGAGTATGTCATCTACATATCGGATGAAGAAGGTATGGGAATGGCAGGTGTTGAGGGTTCGGCATTCTAGCTGGTTCATATAGGTGATGGCCAGCAGGCCCGATAGGCTGGATCCAATGGGAAATCCTGTTGTCTGTCTGTATGTGTGGTGGTGGAAGATGAAGTACGTGTTGTCTACTGTGAAGGACAAAAGCTGGTGTATGTCTGTCGGATGGAGGCCGTAGCAGTGGATGTCCTCTGCGACCACGCAATCCGTCAATAAATCGACAGCTGGATGAGCGGGGACTATAGTGTAGAGGGAGACAACGTCGAGGCTAAAGGCGTATCTATTTAGTTTAAGTTGTTCTGGATGGAGTTGGTGTAGTCTACGTATAACTTCGTCGGAGCTACTGACATGCCCGGGAAAGGTGGAGAGTAGAGGGTTGAGGACCTGGGACAGGAGCCATGAGATTTTGTATAGGGGTCCATCTATACTAGAGACGATGGGTCTTATTTGTGTCTTAGTACTATTTTTGTGGGTGTTGATGAGGTGATAGAAAGTGGGCAGTTTGCTATTTCTAGTGGTGTAGTTGAGCTTAACTTTATTTGGGAGTTCTCTTCTCCTACAGATGTCGAACCAGATGGAGTTGGCCTGTTTTTCGATCTGGGCTGCAGTCATGTCCGGGATCTCTCTATATAGTTCATTGTCGCTTGGGTGTTCACAGGCTAGGTTGTTGTATGTGGCTTGAGAGATGACACAAAACTCTTTACCTTTGTCGGATGGTAAGTATATAAGTTCCCTATTCCGCGGGTACTTCAGGGCGAGTTGTTGTGTCCTGGAGAGGTTTGGGGCTATCTTCTTCTGTTTCCGTAAGATACGGAATGTTTTAGCCTCGAGAGTTTTCCTTCAAGCTCGCGGTTGGCAGGCGGTGGACACAGTGGGCGATACAGTTGGTATATCGGGAATCTGGGTTTTTTAGATTCCGTGGTGTTGTTGCCGAGAGTCGATATCCATTTTAGTTGGTAGGTGGCCCGGCAGAAATACATTTCTATGTCGAGCCATAATTTGTCGTCCAGTCGCTGTTTCAATATGAACTTGGGACCCAGGCTGAGGAGGTATAATTCCTCTCGGGAGAGGGATCCTGTCAAGTCTGTGACGAGGTGTTTTGCGTCAGGTGTGTTGTTGGTCGGGGCGCCGCTAGGTTCGGTGTTGGTACCGTCTTGTTCGCCTCTGTTGGATCTTAGAGTTGCGTTGTTGTTAAGACGGTTAGTCGTGCTGAGTTGAGAAATGTTTGCGTTAGGCGTATTTTCTCGTAGTCTCGGCGATGGTGGTATGACCTGTCTATAGCGGCGGAGATAACTCTGGGCAGGTGTTCTGGGGTTTCAGCGAGTTGTGGTACAAGGCTAGAAATAGTCCGTACGTGTTGTTGTAGCGTGCGGTGTAGATGTTGTCTAAGTTTTCTTAGGCAAAACTTTTGTATGTAGCTAAGTGATCGTTTGAGGCCTGGTGATTTCAAGCATCTTGGTAGGTGCATGTTTTTGATAGTTTTGGGGATGATGTTCTTATTCAGGCATCGTTTGAAGAAGTTTATTTGGCAGTCGGCTTTGGCACGCTTTTCAGATAGCTGGAAGAGTTTCTTTACAGTTGTGAACTGGGCCTGGCTCAGTTGTAAAGAAAGGAGGAAGTTGTAGTTCACTTGAAGCATTGTGTAATGAGGTATAAACGTTTGTAGTTGTAAGGCCAAGACAATGCAGGTATGGATATAGAATATAAATACAAATGCAAAAGATATTGTT
>OZ024761.1:27924392-27926892 GCA_964016885.1 Eledone cirrhosa
AACACATATATATATAGTCTAACAAAGTTCTTTCGTTGCACATCTGCAACATCGTCAGTGGTGCTATTATGTTTCCTCCTGTTGTATTGTATGTCTACGCCATCTTTATTTAATCTGTTTATTTATTTATTTATTTATTTATTTATTTATGTCTTCTTTTCTGCGCATGCGTTTGCGTGTGTGTATAGTGTTTGATGTGTGTTCGTGTTTGGGTGACTGTGTTTTGGTTATTGTATTTCTATCTTAGTTTACTAGTGTGTGTTTATATGTGTTTGTTGTTATTGTGCTAGTGTATGTAAAACTAGAAACGTAGTCTATACCGTAAGATGTACAGAGGGTACTTGCAGAAACATGACATCAACATACATAGGCGAGACAGCTCGTAGCATAGGTGAAAGGATAGACCAACACTGGGCGGAACTAAAAAGACGAAAAAACGGGTCAGTACTATACGAACACACCAGACAACAACACGACGGTAACATAGACAACATAGAAATTAGAATAATATCTAAACATAGAAATGACCCAGCAGATAGGCAAATCAGAGAGGCCAGTGAAATAGAACTTAGAAGGCCAAAGCTAAACAGAAAAAATGAATGGAATAACAACACCCAAACAAACAATACTGACCTAAGAGAAATATAAATAAATAATTCAATATATATATATATATATATATATATATATATATATATATATATATATATATATATATATATATATATATATATATATTTGTAAAGTGAAGTAAGGTTCTATACAAAACAGTCGTTATAGAGAAAAGGTGAGATTGGAGATAGCATAGAAAATATATTTAAGGGTCTGTTTTTCCTTTTTTTCCATTCTTTGATTAGTCAATGTGACATTATTGAAAACGTGAGAGGGAATATTCTTTTAAAAAGAAAAGATTCATAAAGTATATATAATGTATAGAAAGTATATAGTCTCACCTTTCTCTCTGTATATATATATTATTAATAGACTATTTGCAGAAGGGCTGTGCGGTTTACTGGCTCTATCATCAGGGGTGGGTTTTGTCCAAATATTCTGGTACTTGCTGTTGAAGCGGCAGGAGCTCAGCCTCCGGGTTTCGACTCTTTATGATATAACCATACGCCACTACCCAACTAAAGCGTACTCTGTTGAATCAAGGTCTAAACAGATTTAAACTGATTCCATCCTGATTTATATATATATATATATCATCATCATCATCTTTTAACGTCCATCTTCCTCGCTAGCATGGGTTAGACGGGAGTTGTCTCACTCGGGGCAATATAAACATATTTACTTGTGTATGTATATATATATATAAATATACATATTTACATATATATATATATATATATATATATATATATATATATATATATATATATATATATATATATATATATATATATATACGTGTGTATAAACATATATATATATATATAAATATATATATATGCAAATATATATATATGTATATATCTCTATATATACACATACACAGACACACACACACACACACACACACACACACATATATATATATATATATATATATATATATATATGTATAAACATATATATATATACATATATATATATATACATATATGTGTACATATATATATGTATATATATATGTATATTAGAAAATGGTTTTTTTTACAAAATGAAAAATAACCGAGGTGTCCTAAACGAGTCAAAGTATGAAGAAAAAAAGAAGAAATCGAAAATGCAACTGGAGTCTTATTAAAAAAAAATATATATATTTATTTTGTTCCTTTACCGGTTTCGCAGTTCTTCTGCTTTTCAAAAGTAGATTTGAGATGTAGGGTCTGCGGTTTTTCTCATATCTGTGAGAAAAACCACAGACTCTCCATCTCAATTCTACTTTGAAAAGCAGAACTGCGAAAACGGTAAAGGAAACAAATAAATATAGGTATACTTTTTTAAATAAGACTCCAGTTGCATTTTCGATTTCTTCTATTTTCTTTATATATATATATATATATATATATATATATATATATATGTATAAACATATATATATATGTATAAACATATATATATATATATTATATATATCTATATATATATATATATATATATATAACATATATATATATATATATGTATAAACATATATATATATATATATATATATATATATATATATATATAAACATATATATATATATGTATAAACATGTATATATATATATATGTATATATATATATATATGTATAAACATATATATATATATATATATATATACATATATATACATATATATATATATATATATATATATATATATATATATATACGTACATACATATATATATATATATACATATATATATATACATATACATACATATATATATATACATATACATACATATATATATATACATATACATACATATATATATATATATACATATATATACATATACATATATATATATATATATATATATATATATAATGTACAATATCTAG
>OZ024761.1:27941892-27944392 GCA_964016885.1 Eledone cirrhosa
AGGGGTGAAATGATATATAGTATTGTCATAACACCAAGGTGTGTGAGAGTGTCCAGATTGTACGTACTGCAAAGGGAATCTATTAGGCCCTGCCGTATTGGAATACTCGTGTACAAATATGTATGTGCCCATCAGTGTGCAATGCATGTGTGCGTATACGTATGTGTGTGTGTCGGCACGTTTATATCTATAGACATCAAAAGGTATGCAAATTTGTGTATATTTGTGTTGCACCATAGAACATGTGTGTTTACGTATGTCATTGTGTTTATATGTGGATAGAGATGTATGTAGGATGTATGCTGGTGTAGGTATGTATGTTGACGTGTGTATGTTGTGGGTTCGTCTTAGGGAGAAATGTTTAGACGGGGTCCGTATTTGTTAATAAAGTGAGATTCCTTGTTGATGCGCTGAGTGTGGGTGGCATTATCTTTAAATTTGTAGAGGGGAAAGATTCTGAAGTTGGGATGATTTGGGGCGGCACAGGTATCAATGTGTTCACTCAGTGGTATTTTCCTGTATTCCCGTATTTTAATTTGGGATCTATGGACAGTCATGCGTTGGCGGAGGCTGTTTTTGGTCTGGCCTATGTAGCGTTCTCGACAACCTGAGCAAGTTAATATTTATATTAGATTTTCTGATGCGCATGTGAAATTGTGTTTTACTATAAAAGGTTGTCCTTCTTTGAAATAGAATTCCGAACCCTCTATTAGGATGATGCATATGCCACAGTTGGGTCTATTGCATTTTGTTGTGGTTGGCAGTACTTTGGCATGTGTTAGGATGTGTTTCATTGACTTAGATTGTCTCTTGCTCTTTATGATATCGTGTGTTCGAAGGATTTGGTTCATTCTATGGTCCTTTTTTAACACAGGGATGTTCTGGAGGATGGTGTCAAAGGCCTCATTGTTGAGGGGGTTGTGTGTGGAGATGTATGGAAGAGCTTTTAGTTTCGGTTGATTTACTTTAGGGTGTCTAAGGTCCTGGGTAGTGAGTTTTAGGGCACGTTGGATTCCATTGTCAATTAGTGATGCAGGGTAGTCCCTGCCTATGAGTGTGTCCTTTAGTTCTTGTAGCCGTAAGTAACAGGTGTTTTTATTGGAGACTATAGTACAGATTCTCTTGGCTAAGTTGAAGGGAATATTAATTTTAACGTGTCTAGGGTGGCAAGAGTTGAAAGGAAGATATTGCTTGGAGTCTGTGGGCTTGTAGTATATGTCTGTTTCTATTTTTTTGTTATGAATCTTAATATATATATATATATATATATATATATATTTATTAAAATTAAAATAAAAGATTAAAATTTAAGCAAAGAATCGCTGCTTTCATCCTTAACGGGATATTCTGAAACCCTATATATTTATCCTTATCGAGCTCTCTTTGGATTTTAGTCTTCAAATTTATTATTATTACTATATATATATATATATATATATATATATATATATATATATATATATATATATATATAATTCACAAGAATCAAAATATATATATATATATATATTAGGTTTTTACCAGTAAGACCATTATTCAGCAGAGCACTCGATACTTAGGATAGTAGAGTGTAAATATATCAGAGAGTTGGGCCCGACAAAATCCACACTTTGGAACTTGCTGTCGAAACTCCAGAGCTTAGCCTTTGGGCCCCGGACTCTGTAATATATATATATATATATATATATATATATATATATATATATATATATATATATATATATATATACACATAGACTGCCATCCTGCCACCTATGAGGCTGTGTTCCCACTAGTGCTTGAAACCCACAAGCAGTCACTAATAACAAGGGGGTGCAAGCTGTTCTACCGCGATGTCATCTTCAGAGATTCTGGTTTTGAAATCCAGGACTTGACAACGGCAATGAACGACAGACCCAGGAGGAGATCAATTGTTGAGTCGATTTCGGTTTACGTTGCCGGATGATGATGATGATGATGATGATATGTTTGTGTGTTTTGTGTGTGTGTGTGTGTGTGTGCGTGTTTAAGAACGCAAATATCATATATCCATATATATTTCAATAGTAATATATATATTAGGTACAGCAGTGCTATCTTGTATGACATGGTAGTATGTAGCACGTTTCAAGTAACCATGGTAGTATGTAGCACGTTTCAAGTAACCATGGTAGTATGTAGCACGTTTCAAGTAACCATGGTAGTATGTAGCACGTTTCAAGTAACCATGGTAGTATGTAGCACGTTTCAAGTAACCATGGTAGTATGTAGCACGTTTCAAGTAACCATGGTAGTATGTAGCACGTTTCAAGTAACCATGGTAGTATGTAGCACGTTTCAAGTAACCATGGTAGTATGTAGCACGTTTCAAGTAACCATGGTAGTATGTAGCACGTTTCAAGTAACCATGGTAGTATGTAGCACGTTTCAGGTAACCATGGTAGTATGTAGCACGTTTCAAGTAACCATGGTAGTATGTAGCACGTTTCAAGTAACCATGGTAGTATGTAGACTTTCAAGT
>OZ024761.1:27971892-27976892 GCA_964016885.1 Eledone cirrhosa
TATATATATATATATATATATATATATATATATATATATATATGTATATATATGCTTGTATATATATATATATATATACTTATATATGTAGGTGAATATATATATATACATACACATATATATATGTATGTGAATATATATATGTGTATATATATATATACACATATTTATTTATACATACACATATTGATACCTATAAATATATATATATATATGCTTGTATATATATATATATATATATATATATACTTATATATGTAGGTGAATATATATATGTGTGTATATATATATATATATATATACACATTTATTTATACATACATATATTGATGCCTATAAATATAAATATATATATATATATATATATATATATATATATATATATATATATATATATATATATATAAATATATATATATATATATATGTGTGTGTGTAGTTTGATTAGCCGTGTGTCTTTGAAAGATGTGATGTATAAGATGTTCTGTACCTCGTTCACTTGTAGTTTAACCGGTGCTGTCAAGAGGCCGGAAGTAGCGCCAGACTGGAAGATAGCAAGCGAGAGAGAGAGAGAGAGAGAGAGGGAGAGAGAGAGAGAGAGAGAGAGAGAGAGAGAGAGAGAGAGAGAGTCGTGAGTGATTGGATGACAGGAAAAGGGAGTGAGTGATCTTGTTTTAGAGAGGGAGGGAGGGGACAGAGGAGAAATAGTAAAGTTGAAATATACACGCAGTTAGAGTAAGGAAAAGTGTTCAATATCTATTGAATATGTCACACGTAGAAAGGAGAAGAGTGATAGGGAAGAGGTAATAAATAATAGGGAGAAGTACTAACAACATACTTACACATATATATATATATATATGTATGTGTGTGTGTGTATGCATATATATATATATATATATAATCATGTATATGTATGTATATATATAATCAAGTATATGTATGTGTATATATATATATATATATGTATATATATATATATAATCATATATATGTATGTGTATATATATATATATACAATCATATATATGTATATATATATATATATATATATAATCATATATATGTATGTATATATACATTTATATATATATATATATATATATATATATATATATATATATATATATATATATATATATATAAATATATATATACATACATAAATATACATGATTATATATGTATGTATATATACATATATATATATATATAATCATGTATATGTATGTATGTATATATATATATATATATAATCATGTATATTTATGTATGTATATATATATATATATATATATATATATATATATATATATATATATATATATAATCATATATATGTATATATATATATATATATATGTATAATCATATATATCCGGCAGCTTCCAACAGAAATGGTCGCATTCTTTAAGGGTATGTCAATATTTATTTATAAAACTGATCTATGTTATATTTTATGTGATGAAAGCACACCATAATTTAACTTGGTGTCCTTGAAATATGTATAATGAAATAAATATGGTTTTATCTATATAGTTTCCATTTGTTAATATATCGTATTTTTACTCCAATAATTTGTTGAGTGCTTTATATCAGTTATAAAAATATTTGCTTGTTGTATCCCAACGATTTAAATAGAACTTCTATATTTAATCATATATATGTATGTATGTATATATATATAATCATATATACATTATATTAACAAATGGAAACTATATTTATAAAACCATATTTATTTCATTATAAATATTTCAAGGGCAACCAAGCAAACTATGGTGCGCTTTCATCAGATAAAATAGGTTAGTTTTATAAATAAATATTGACATACCCTGAAAAAAATGCAACAATTCTGGTTGGAATCTCCTGGATAGTGCAGTTATTAGATTTATTGTTGGTTTATTATGCAAATTAGTGTCGGAAAGGTTTAAATAACAGTATATTTAAATTAAGCCGTTGGAATAGGAAAAAAAAATTATTTAAATAAATATATATATGTATATATATATATGATTATATTATATATATATACATACATATAATCATATATATGTATGTATATATATATATATACATATATATAATATAATTATATATATATATACAAATATATATTTATTAAAATAACAGATTAAAGTTTAAGCAAATAATCGCTGCTTTCACCCTTAACGGGATCTTCTGAAACTCTGAGTTTCAGAAGATCCCGTTAAGGGTGAAAGCAGCAATTATTTGCTTAAACTGTAATCTGTTATTTTAATAAATATTTGCTCTACGGTTCTTATATATTTGATATATATTTATCCTTATCGAGCCCTCTTTGAATTTTAGTCTTTAAATTTATTATTATTAGCATGCCATGCTTTGGCGCATAGAGTTACGGCTGTTGCCATTCTGAGTTCAAATCCCGTCGAGGTTAACTTTGCCTTTCATCCTTACGGGGTCGATAAAATAAAGTACCATTAATACACTGGGTAATTGCTAGCGTTGTGCCTAAAGTAGAAACAATTATTACTATATATATATATATATATATATATATATATAGAGAGAGAGAGAGAGAGAGAGAAATGGCTTCTACAGGCCTATGTTGCTTCGAATGAATCAGTTCTAATCCTGTAGAGGCCATTTCTATATTAAATATTTATACTCTGCTGTGTATTGAGTACCTTACTTACTGTGGTTACGCCGGATTGAACCCGGAATACACCCTTATATATATATATATATGTACATGTATATATATATATGTGTGTGTGTGAATGTATGTATACATAGAGGGAGAGATAGAGGGACAACGAGAGAAATCGATATATAGATTGTCATATATACATACATATATACTTTCAAAGGCCGAGTAAAAATCGTTTGTTTCTACGCCAAATGCGCATTCTTTTCCATCCTCTTGGTGATTCTTTCATCACTTTTGTGCCAAATATTATGAAGTGTGTCTTAATTTGAAGAGGTCTAATACTTTTTAAACACGTCATGAGTTGTGTCCCCTCTCTGGCGAAAGGATCCCAGCCATAACCGTCGTAAATAAACATCAGGTGTAGCACCATGTTAAATTTTCCTCGCAAGCGTATATGAGTATTGCATTATTTTTTTCTTTCACATACATATATTCAAATTTGTGATCGGTAGCAAGCAATTATTGCATTTGATATGAACAAGGTTTCCTCTCAACGTTCAACCAGACGCAATTATCATTACGATTGAGCCTGAAATGAAGAGAATTACGTTTGGTTTAAATAAATAAGAATCTTCAACGTTATTGCTCCTGACTTATTATGTCAGCTTCAATCACTATCACGCCGTCGAAATGTTGCCCCTTTTTTTGCCTTTTTCATAAATATTTTCATGAAAATATTCTGATGAGCTTTCCTCCTTGTTGACTCGTCTTTATTACTTTAAACGGAACACCAGATTGGTTGCTAGCTCCATTCAATTTACAGTTGAATATCCTAAATGCAATCTCAAATTCTATTCTTATGTTTTCTTCTGTAACACATCTCGCCCATCAAATTCTCTTCCAGGTACTTGTTTTCATGGCCATACATTTTCAAAAATTGAAAAGCTAATTCAATCGTCATCTTCTCTCTCCTAGAGTTATGTTCTCTATATCTTGACCTCCCTTCTCAATAACCACTTGCATTTCAGTGGCTTTATTGCTATGCTTCGGATGAACAATGAAAACAAAATCGAGGTAAAGGAAATGAATTATTGTAAGCATATTTTATGCTTTGACAATATTAGAAATGACAGCAATAAAATAGAGCGTAGTTATTGTTTAAAATAAAAAAAAAACCTACTTGGTGGAATATCAGTATTGAAAAACCATCGTACTTATGGTGAAATATGTCGCATTCACTAAATTTCAATCATTATGTATGATGAACTGGTGAAAGTATTTGATGATTTTGAGAATTTACGCAATCAAAGAGACAAATTCTAAATGACGATAAAGAACAGAGATGTTTGGAAACATTTTTCTCATGGTTTGTAAAAAATGTTGACAGATCTGGTAAAACATTCTTCTACGATTTCTTTCCCAGTTTCTGTTATTAAACTTTAAATCCCAAATGAATTAGTATAGAATGAAGCTGGCGTGTCTAATAACATCCGAAAAGTTAAGTATTGTTGATTGTAGCGTAATTTGAAAGTATTAGAAGTTAATTCGAGGTATAGCCTGTGAAGTGTGCTTGTTTTTTCAGCGTAGTACTGTGGATAAATCTTTTAGACAAACAAACAAACAAACACACACAGACATACACACACGTACACATACACACAAACATATATATATATATACATATATACAGTGGAAGATCAATGTATTTAAATAAACATGTCTATTTGTGTGTCGAAGGTTCTATCGTTAATTATACATATAACAGGCATGAATACATAGGAAGATGTGTCCTTTCAATTAATGTTTATTTATAACTTAGATCTGTTTGTATATATTATATCTATCTATTGAAATAGAGGGGGGGGGGATAGGGAAATAAATTAAAATGTACATATATGCATACATTTAATAACACACGCAAATCACGTATATATATATATATATATATATATATATGTGTGTGTGTGTGTATGTATGTGTGTGTGTGTATGTATGTGTGTGTGTATGTGTGTGTGTGTGTATGTATATATGTGTGTATATGTATATATATGTGCGTGTGTGTGTTGCATACATACATGTGTATATAATATATTTATGTATGTAATTCCCCTTTCAACATACAGCACACACGGCACAACCCAACACACTACACACAGCACCACAACACAACACACAACACGATAAAGACAACACAGACACAGCACACAATACCACACAACACAACATACCCAGCACACAACACACTGCACACAATACCACACGACACACAATAGACAGCACACAACCAGGGCACATACAACGCACTACCTACACCACACACACTACACAACACACAACAGACCACCAATGCACACACAACACACTGCAC
>OZ024761.1:28006892-28009392 GCA_964016885.1 Eledone cirrhosa
AAATATATATATGTGTGTAAATGTATATGTTGCATATATAGATACATAATGCCTATAAACACATATACAAACACATAAGTCTCTCTACATACATGTGTACAAATACACACACATACACACACACACAGATATTCCCATACTACACGCATATATATGATATAATATCATATAATATATTCAACGCCATAATGAATAGCTGAAGGAGTTATTGGACTCTATTTAGACATAAGTAGTTGTAAACAAGATTAGAAGAGGAGAATTATGAAGTAGTCTAGATTTATAATGCCAGGATGTATCTCTGAGAATGTGAAATGTCAGGCCAGGTCAGACTTCGTTCTACCACTTAATGGACTCATTTAACCCGGCGCAATCTGGCTCCTGTTTTTCGGTGGTCGGCAACTGAACCTTTGCTACTCACACACACACACACACACGCAGACGTGAACACATTTACACAGACACACACACACACACACATACACACACACACACACACACGCACACACAGCACGCACGCCCGCGCGCACACACACATACAGATGTACATGTAGAAGTGCACACATTTACACACACACACAAACACACACACAGACACACACACATACACACGCACACGCATAAGTGCACAATTTACACAGACATACACACACATACACACCCACACGCAGAAGTGCACACATTTACACACACACACATTTACACACACACACAGACACAAACACATACAGACACACACACACAACATATACGCACACGCAGAAGTGCACACATTTACACACACACACACTACACTCTATCTGTTAATGGAATCTTTTAACCTGGCACAATCTGGTGTCAAAATAAATGATTATTGCTTTTTCTCTCTAAGGCATTCTTAGTTTCATGTTTATCATTGAAGAACCAATATAAAAACACCAGGTATATCCTGGTGTCGAAATAAATGACTATTGTTTTGCCCTATAAAGCCTTCTTAGTTTACTTTTATCATTGAAGAACCAATATAAAAATAGCAGCTATATCTTGGTGTCAAAATAAATTACTATTGTTTTGCTCTCTAAAGCCTTCTTAGTTTATTTTTATTATTGAAGAATTATTATAAAAATACCAGCTATATCTTGGTGTCAAAATAAATGATTATTCCTTTGTTTTCTGAACCATTCTTGGGTTTATTTTTATCATTGTAGAACCAATATATAAATACCAACTGTATCTTGGTGTCAAAATAAATTAATATTCCTTTTTTTTACTAAACTATGCTTGGGTTTATTTTTATCATTGAAGAACTAATATAAAAATACCAGCTATATCTTGAAATCAAAATAAATAATTATTCCTTTGTTTTCTAAACCATTCTTGGGTTTATTTTTATCCTTGAAGAACCAACATAATACCAACTATATCTTGGGGTCAAAATAAATGACTATTCTTTGTTGGCTAAAACATTTTTAAAGTGTAAATTCTCTGTTCAAACCAAACCGAAGACATCTTCGTTTCGTTTGTGTAGGGCTCGCTGATGGTTAAAATAAATTCTGGGCCATGATCTGGGTCCAGCTTAATCAATCATGTCCTTTCCACCTACTGCTATAATGGTTTGGCACTGTGACAATTTCTCTTGAACCTTTGCCTTTTCCCATCTTAGATGAAGAAAAACATAACAAAGAAGATAAAAAAATAAACTGCAGCATATAATTTACAATGGCTGACGTGTTCAGCAATTGGTCTTTCCATTAACACCACCAGCACGCTATCACACATAAACACATACATACACCGATACGTATATGCACACATATACACACACACGCACCTACACTCACATTCACACATACACTCACACATATACACACACACACAAACACATGCACGCACGCACAGACACATACATACGCACACGCACATACACTCACACATACGCACACACACACTCACGAACGCATGCACGCACACGCACACATACACGCATTCACACACTCACTCACTCATGCACACACACACACACTCTCACTCACGCACACACACACACACACTCACTCACACACACTTATACATAAATATAAACAAATAAACACACATGCTCGTCTTCAGAGATACAAGCACAGGCATGCAGACGTACAAACGCATACACATACACATATACATTTACATACACGCAAACATTTGCACATGAATACGTATGCATATATAGGCACATATACACATACACATGCATACATACAACATATACACACACATATATATACGTGCACAAACCACATTACATGCATACAAAGTAAACGTACAAACAAATACACGACCACACGCAAATACAAACATACATTCACATGCATGTATATAAGCACATACGTGCAATGTCACATGTACACACACGTATAAACACGTACAGACACAGCCTCATAATTAAACACAAGCTCACCCCCACCACCACTCGTGTACGGTGAGAGAGAGGGGGGGAGAAAAAAGAGACACACACTGATAAACATACACATTCACACACAAGCAG
>OZ024761.1:28019392-28025292 GCA_964016885.1 Eledone cirrhosa
CAACTCCATTACAACTACTACTAACAACAACATCTCCATTACTACTACTACTAACAACAACGACTCCATTACTACTACTGCTACTAACAACAACAACTCCATTACTACTACTACTAACAACAACGACTCCATTACTACTACTACTACTAACAACAACAACTCCATTACTACTACTACTAACAACAACAACTCCATTACTACTACTACTAACAACAACAACTCCATTACTACTACTACTACTAACAACAACAACTCCATTACTACTACTACTAACAACAACAACTCCATTACTACTACTACTACTAACAACAACAACTCCATTACTACTACTACTACTAACAACAACAACTCCATTACTACTACTACTAACAACAACGACCCCATTACTACTACTACTATTAACAACAACAACTCCATTACTACTACTACTAACAACAACAACTCCATTACTACTACTACTACTAACAACAACAACTCCATTACTACTACTACTAACAACAACAACTCCATTACTACTACTACTAACAACAACAACTCCATTACTACTACTACTATTAACAACAACAACTCCATTACTACTACTACTACTAACAACAACAACTCCATTACTACTACTACTAACAACAACAACTCCATTACTACTACTACTACTAACAACAACAACTCCATTACAACTACTACTAACAACAACATCTCCATTACTACTACTACTAACAACAACGACTCCATTACTACTACTGCTACTAACAACAACAACTCCATTACTACTACTACTAACAACAACAACTCCATTACTACTACTACTATTAACAACAACAACTCCATTACTACTACTACTAACAACAACAACTCCATTACTACTACTACTACTAACAACAACAACTCCATTACTACTACTACTAACAACAACAACTCCATTACTACTACTACTACTAACAACAACAACTCCATTACAACTACTACTAACAACAACATCTCCATTACTACTACTACTACTACTAACAACAACGACTCCATTACTACTACTGCTACTAACAAAAACAACTCCATTACTACTACTACTAACAACAACAACTCCATTACTACTACTACTAACAACAACAACTCCATTACTACTACTACTACTAACAACAACAACTCCATTACAACTACTACTAACAACAACATCTCCATTACTACTACTACTAACAACAACGACTCCATTACTACTACTGCTACTAACAACAACAACTCCATTACTACTACTACTAACAACAACGACTCCATTACTACTACTACTACTAACAACAACAACTCCATTACTACTACTACTAACAACAACAACTCCATTACTACTACTACTAACAACAACAACTCCATTACTACTACTACTACTAACAACAACAACTCCATTACTACTACTACTAACAACAACAACTCCATTACTACTACTACTACTAACAACAACAACTCCATTACTACTACTACTACTAACAACAACAACTCCATTACTACTACTACTAACAACAACGACCCCATTACTACTACTACTATTAACAACAACAACTCCATTACTACTACTACTAACAACAACAACTCCATTACTACTACTACTACTAACAACAACAACTCCATTACTACTACTACTAACAACAACAACTCCATTACTACTACTACTACTAACAACAACAACTCCATTACTACTACTACTAACAACAACAACTCCATTACTACTACTACTACTAACAACAACAACTCCATTACTACTACTACTAACAACAACGACTCCATTACTACTACTACTACTAACAACAACAACTCCATTACTACTACTACTAACAACAACAACTCCATTACTACTACTACTAACAACAACAACTCCATTACTACTACTACTACTAACAACAACAACTCCATTACTACTACTACTAAAAACAACGACTCCATTACTACTACTACTACTAACAACAACAACTCCATTACTACTACTACTAACAACAACAACTCCATTACTACTACTACTATTAACAACAACTCCATTACTACTACTACTATTAACAACAACAACTCCATTACTACTACTACTAACAACAACAACTCCATTACTACTACTACTACTAACAACAACAACTCCATTACTACTACTACTAACAACAACAACTCCATTACTACTACTACTAACAACAACAACTCCATTACTACTACTACTATTAACAACAACAACTCCATTACTACTACTACTACTAACAACAACAACTCCATTACTACTACTACTAACAACAACAACTCCATTACTACTACTACTACTAACAACAACAACTCCATTACAACTACTACTAACAACAACATCTCCATTACTACTACTACTAACAACAACGACTCCATTACTACTACTGCTACTAACAACAACAACTCCATTACTACTACTACTAACAACAACAACTCCATTACTACTACTACTATTAACAACAACAACTCCATTACTACTACTACTAACAACAACAACTCCATTACTACTACTACTACTAACAACAACAACTCCATTACTACTACTACTAACAACAACAACTCCATTACTACTACTACTACTAACAACAACAACTCCATTACAACTACTACTAACAACAACATCTCCATTACTACTACTACTACTACTAACAACAACGACTCCATTACTACTACTGCTACTAACAAAAACAACTCCATTACTACTACTACTAACAACAACAACTCCATTACTACTACTACTAACAACAACAACTCCATTACTACTACTACTACTAACAACAACAACTCCATTACAACTACTACTAACAACAACATCTCCATTACTACTACTACTAACAACAACGACTCCATTACTACTACTGCTACTAACAACAACAACTCCATTACTACTACTACTAACAACAACGACTCCATTACTACTACTACTACTAACAACAACAACTCCATTACTACTACTACTAACAACAACAACTCCATTACTACTACTACTAACAACAACAACTCCATTACTACTACTACTACTAACAACAACAACTCCATTACTACTACTACTAACAACAACAACTCCATTACTACTACTACTACTAACAACAACAACTCCATTACTACTACTACTACTAACAACAACAACTCCATTACTACTACTACTAACAACAACGACCCCATTACTACTACTACTATTAACAACAACAACTCCATTACTACTACTACTAACAACAACAACTCCATTACTACTACTACTACTAACAACAACAACTCCATTACTACTACTACTAACAACAACAACTCCATTACTACTACTACTACTAACAACAACAACTCCATTACTACTACTACTAACAACAACAACTCCATTACTACTACTACTACTAACAACAACAACTCCATTACTACTACTACTAACAACAACGACTCCATTACTACTACTACTACTAACAACAACAACTCCATTACTACTACTACTAACAACAACAACTCCATTACTACTACTACTAACAACAACAACTCCATTACTACTACTACTACTAACAACAACAACTCCATTACTACTACTACTAACAACAACAACTCCATTACTACTACTACTACTAACAACAACAACTCCATTACTACTACTACTACTAACAACAACAACTCCATTACTACTACTACTAACAACAACAACTCCATTACTACTACTACTACTAACAACAACAACTCCATTACTACTACTACTACTAACAACAACAACTCCATTACTACTACTACTAACAACAACGACCCCATTACTACTACTACTACTAACAACAACAACTCCATTACTACTACTACTAACAACAACAACTCCATTACTACTACTACTACTAACAACAACAACTCCATTACTACTACTACTAACAACAACAACTCCATTACTACTACTACTATTAACAACAACAACTCCATTACTACTACTACTAAAAACAACGACTCCATTACTACTACTACTACTAACAACAACAACTCCATTACTACTACTACTAACAACAACAACTCCATTACTACTACTACTATTAACAACAACAACTCCATTACTACTACTACTAACAACAACAACTCCATTACTACTACTACTACTAACAACAACAACTCCATTACTACAACTACTAACAACAACAACTCCATTACTACTACTACTACTAACAACAACAACTCCATTACAACTACTACTAACAACAACATCTCCATTACTACTACTACTAACAACAACGACTCCATTACTACTACTGCTACTAACAAAAACAACCCCATTACTACTACTACTAACAACAACAACTCCATTACTACTACTACTACTAACAACAACAACTCCATTACTACTACTACTAACAACAACAACTCCATTACTACTACTACTACTAACAACAACAACTCCATTACTACTACTACTAACAACAACGACTCCATTACTACTACTACTACTAACAACAACAACTCCATTACTACTACTACTAACAACAACAACTCCATTACTACTACTACTAACAACAACAACTCCATTACTACTACTACTACTAACAACAACAACTCCATTACTACTACTACTACTAACAACAACAACTCCATTACTACTACTACTAACAACAACAACTCCATTACTACTACTACTACTAACAACACCAACTCCATTACTACTACTACTACTAACAACAACAACTCCATTACTACTACTACTACTAACAACAACAACTCCATTACTACTACTACTAACAACAACAACTCCATTACTACTACTACTAACAACAACGACTCCATTACTACTACTACTACTAACAACAACAACTCCATTACTACTACTACTAACAACAACAACTCCATTACTACTACTACTACTACTAACAACAACAACTCCATTACTACTACTACTAACAACAACAACTCCATTACTACTACTACTAACAACAACAACTCCATTACTACTACTACTAACAACAATGACTCCATTACTACTACTACTACTACTAACAACAACAACTCCATTACTACTACTACTACTAACAACAACAACTCCATTACTACTACTACTAACAACAACAACTCCATTACTACTACTACTAACAACAACGACTCCATTACTACTACTACTACTACTAACAACAACAACTCCATTACTACTACTACTAACAACAACAACTCCATTACTACTACTACTAACAACAACAACTCCATTACTACTACTACTACTAACAACAACAACTCCATTACTACTACTACTAACAACAACAACTCCATTACTACTACTACTACTAACAACAACAACTCCATTACTACTACTACTACTAACAACAACAACTCCATTACTACTACTACTAACAACAACGACTCCATTACTACTACTACTACTAACAACAACAACTCCATTACTACTACTACTAACAACAACAACTCCATTACTACTACTACTAACAACAACACCTCCATTACTACTACTACTACTAACAACAACGACTCCATTACTACTACTACTACTAAAAACGACTCCATTACTACTACTACTAACAACAACAACTCCATTACTACTACTACTAACAACAACACCTCCATTACTACTACTACTAACAACAACGACTCCATTACTACTACTACTACTACTAACGACGACTCCATTACTACTACTACTAACATCAACGACTCCATTACTACTACTACTACTGCTACTACTACTAACAACAATACCTCCATTACTACTACTACTAACAACAACGACTCCATTACTACTACTACTACTACTAACGACGACTCCATTACTACTACTACTAACATCAACGACTCCATTACTACTACTACTACTGCTACTACTACTAACAACAATACCTCCATTACTACTACTACTAACAACAACGACTCCATTACTACTACTACTAACAACAACGACTCCATTACTACTACTACTA
>OZ024761.1:28025492-28027992 GCA_964016885.1 Eledone cirrhosa
TGATTGAACGATAGATAGAGAGAGAGGAGAGAGAGGGTGTGTGTGTATCTATGTGTGTGAGTAATTAGAAGATAGATAGATAGATGACTTTATTTTTATTTGCCACCAGGGCGTCAAAGAGAGGGACAAGTACAATGGGGCGGGTTTTACATAAAAAGGCGTCCTCAATAAGGAGGAGGCAATAACAAAATATAAAAATATAAAAATATAAAATATAACAAAAATAAATTGAATAACAAAATCCTCAATAGGGAGGAGTCGCCTTGGGGGGTCGCACATACTGCCGAAAAAAGTGTGCAACCCTTCTCCTCAGGAGCACAGAGAGAGGGCGCTCCCTTGATCTTTCATCTTTCTCACCTACAGTCTGATGTAGAGTGAAGGCCCATTCACACGGGCCATTCTCGCCACTTTCACCCATCTTTCATAGAAACGGCTGGGGTGCAGCACCTCTCTCTCCATCCTAATCCTTCTTCCGAAATGATATCGGTAGATAGGTAGATAGATAGATATATTTCTTTATTTACCATAAATGCATAAAAAGAAGGGACAAATACAAAGGGGGAGTTTACATACAATCGAGTAAAAAGGGTATAAAATGAAAATAATCGAAAACAACCTCAAAAGGGAGGGGACGTGATGGGGGTTGCACACACCCCCGAAAAAGTGTGCAATCCTTTGCCCGGGGAGCACATGGAGAAGGTGCTCCCCTCTCCTTCACTTCTTTACCTACAGGATGGTATACAGAGAAGGCCCATTTACACGAGCCATTCTCGCCACTATCACCCACCTTTCATAAAACTGCAGAGAATGAGAGATGGGGAGATAAATAGATACATAAATAGACATAGAGAGATAGATAGATAGCTTAAAGAGTAATTCAACAATACTATGACGTCATAATAACATCTTTCTACATTTTCACTGAGCTTCCAGCATTGTCTTCCACAACGGTTCTTCGGATTTCTTCCATTCACTTTGCTTAATACCTTATCGCTCACCCAGTAGAAACTGTTATTAATCACCGAGAAAGTCAATCTATACATTATATGAACAATTTATGAAGGTAGGTACATGATTAACAAATATTTTTACCGGCAGTGTAGCGGTGAATATTTACTAGATTTATATTACAACAAACCTTATATTATGTTATTATGTTAGTAATGAAATAATTAATAATTTTAGTAAATCCCTTGAAATCCGTCATTAACTCATCACAACAGAGCAGAGCGTATATCTTTCAATATGTGGTTAGGAAAGGGTTAAGATGATGGTGGATAAGATGCTGGTGATGAACGACGAGTTAACATGATGTTATGATCGGCTAAACATGGTGTTATGAAAGGGTTAAGATAATGGTATTTATAATTGTTTCTACTTTTGGCACAAGGCCAGCAATTACCCAGTACATTACTTGTACTTTATTTTATCGACACCGTAAGGATGAAAGGCAAAGTTAACCTCGGCGGGATTTGAACTCAGATCATACAGGGAGGTAACTCTATACTTCAAAGCATGGCGTCCGACCCTCTACCGACACTGCCAATCCACCGCCTTGGTATTTATAATGGTGTCATGAACGCGTTAAGATGGTGGTATTGTGAACGGGTTAAGATGATGGTATTTATGATGGTATGGCATGCATGCACGTTTCCGTAACACCTGAGGCAATCTTAGAGACACCGTATTGACACAACAGAATTTTAGGATAGCGGGACTGAAAGAATGGAAGTAAGAAAGAGAGATAATGGAAGACTCGATCCCAGTACTTGACTTACTTTTTATGGACCTCGAATGGATGACAGGCAAAGTTGACCTCAACGGGATTAGATCTCAAAGAGCAGCGAGCTGATTATTCTATCCGACATTCTAATGACTTTTCCAAATCGCCGTGTATGAAGGTGGCTATGAACCGGTTAGGAATATGGTTGTTAAGATGGTGTCTGTAAATATTTTGAAGCCAAGATGGTATTTCTAGTGTTAGGTTTAAGAGCTCTATGACGCTTGAATGTAAGAATCTCTATCAATGTTTCATGTTGCCAAATAAAAAGAAGAAAAATAAAGTAATTTTTATGGTGGTGATATCGGAGATGAGTGTTTCCAGAGATTTTTTAGGGTTTCTATAAAATGGTAATGGAGTCTGTAGAGGAGGATGGTGACTTAGTTTGGCGTTTTATACGTTTTTCAACCGAACAATGTTTTCAGAGAATTTACGATTCCAAAGATTTGGCTCGTGTTAGAATGAATCGGTTTTATTTAGTCCCCGATGATCACAATATTCTGTTATTTGTACAAGATGTTAAAGCATTATCGAAGGGAGATTTGTGTGCTATTTATATCAAAGGGAGAAGTCACATACATGCATACATAGATGTCCGTATTGGTACTACGAGTCGAAGAAATATCGGAATGCAATGATATATATATATATATATATATATATATATATATATATTGAGTATATGTTGGTTGTATAGGTAGAGATGGAGTATATGTTGGC
>OZ024761.1:28032992-28037992 GCA_964016885.1 Eledone cirrhosa
TCCCACTCTCGCTACCAAGATGATATTTACCAAAAAGAAGAACAAGTCAACATCATTGGATACCATCAGGGTTGCAGGTGTTATATCAGAGTTTTCCTCCTCCTAGAATTCTGCCTTGACAAAGGCTAAGGGGTCATCTCTCCCATACATACATTTAATCGTAATCTATGTCGACAGAAGTCTGTCGAGTAGGATTGAACACTATGGGAGCCTGAAAATATGACTCTCTATAGTATGTCCAAAATATGTACATACGTACGTTTATATGTGTATCTTTACCGATCAATCTATCTAACTGCACATGTATATATATATATATATATATATATATATATATATATATATATATATATATATATATATATATATGTATATGTATATATAAATGTATATATATATAAATGTATGTATATATTAATAAATGTATATGTATATACATAAATGTATATATATAAATGTATGTATATATATTTATGTATGTATATATATACATACACACACACACATATATACACACGTATATATATATATATATATATATATATATATATATATATATATATATATATATATACATTTATATATATATATATATATATAAATAAACACATATATATATAAATAAATATATATATATATATATATATATATATAAATATATATATATACATTTATATATATACATTTATATATATATATATATATATATATATATATATATATATTTATTTATATACATTTTTATATATATATATATATATATATATACATATACATTTATATACAATGATATTAAATAAATGGAAACTATATTTATAAAACCATATTTATTCTATTATATATATTTCAAGGGTACCAAAACTTTGGTACGCTTTCATCAGATAAATTACGAAGTTTGTTTCATAAATTTTGACATAACCAAGAAACGACACGTTGGAAAACTTGAACCGTTGAATCAGTTACAAGCATTTATACTTGTTGAATTACCAACAAATTGAATATCCCTTTTGATATATATATATATATATATATATATATATATATATATATATATATATATATATATATATATATATATATATATATATATATATATATATACATACATATATATACATATATATATATATATATATATATATATATATATATATATATATATATATATATATATATATATATACATACATTTATAAATATATATATATATATATATATATATATATATATATATATATATATATATATATACATATATTTATATATATATATATATATATATATATATATATATATATAAATGAAAGGTATAGAAAAACATTGTAGTGGAAAGCCAACAGTATTCCATAATATATGTGACTACAGCGTCAAAATGGGAAAAATAGTTAACGTAAGATGTGGGAAAAATAATTCAAACTCATCTCAAAGAGAATCAGGATATAGATTCATCCACAGAATTTAGTGATATATACATATATATATATATATATATATATATATATATATATATATATATATACATATATATACATATATATATATATATATATATATATATATATATATATATATATATATATATATATATATATATATATATATATATATATATACATACATTTATAAATATATATATATATATATATATATATATATATATATATATATATATATATATATATATATATACATATATTTATATATATATATATATATATATATATATATATATAAATGAAAGGTATAGAAAAACATTGTAGTGGAAAGCCAACAGTATTCCATAATATATGTGACTATAGCGTCAAAATGGGAAAAATAGTTAACGTAAGATGTGGGAAAAATAATTCAAACTCATCTCAAAGAGAATCAGGATATAGATTCATCCACAGAATTTAGTGATATATACATATATATATATATATATATATATATATATATATATATATATATATATATATATATGCATATACATTTATATACGTATGTGGCAAAATATTCGTCGTGGCAAAATTTCAAACAATTTGCAGCTAGATTTCTACTTGACAACTTCTATTCCTGGCCCAATGATTGCTAATTTTGACAGATAAGTGGAGCAGTAGTGTTAGCTGGCATCAACCCACCTCCATCTCTGCATTCCTTACACACCTTAGCTGCCATTAGCACAGCATTTTTCTCGACTATTTCCCGTATTTTTGTTATTATTTTTGGATGAATATTAATAATTCTGCCTCTCTGAATCTCGTTTTAAAGCTATGATATGATATCTTAATCCTTTCATGTAGGCTGGCTAGTGTAAGATTTTCTCTCATTCCCGGACTTACATATATACACACACAAACACACACACACACACACACACACACACACACACACACACATATATATATATAAATATGGATTGAGAGGAAGGGCTGTTTGGTTACTGATAGCGGGTGTTAGAAGTTAAGGAGACACACACAAGAGATGGACAGTATCCCTTCCTCAGTAGTTTACTACGGGTCACGGATGCTTCAACGCATTATAAACTATACAACTACCCGTAGCACCCCCATAGCCTTTTATGTATCAAAAGGCCACGAGAGAGAGAGAAAGAAGAGAAAAATATATATATATAATAATTGTTTCTACTTTAGGCACAAGGCCAGCAATCACCCAGTGCATTACTGGTACTTTATTTTATCGACCCCGTAAGGATGAAAAGCAAAGTCAACCTCGGCGGGATTTGAACTCAGATCGTAAAGGGACGTAACTATGCTGGAAAGAATGGCGTCCGACTCTCTACCGATACTGCCAATCCACATATATATTAATGATAATTATAATACAAGGACGATTTGTTCAGCCTTCATTACGTTTACTGATTGGTGATGCACGTTTCGCTATTGATCAGCTCAAGGTTCGAACTGTATTCGTCTGGCCCGACACTGGAATCAAAAGCTCGTCGGACCTCTGATGTTGTAATGACATTTGGTGATTGATCAGCTTAAGGTCCGATCTCTATTGATCGGGCCCGACTCTGGAATCAAAAGCACATCAGACTTTTGTTAGTTTAACGACTCCAACACATCGACATTTCTCTCCTCTTTGCAATATAATGCGTGAAACTAGTAAAACTTTTTGTATCACTGTGTGTTGTCTCCTTGAACTATATATATATGTGTGTATGTATATAACAAAGAACAATGAAAGTGTGCTAAGCAACCGAGTGGACCATAACGCACCAGAGTACTCGATACTTAGAGTAGCAGAGTGGGTAATATCTATCTATCGAACTATCGCGCAAATTTATAGATCTATCTGTCAACCCATCTATCTAACTATCTATCCCTCCCTCTCCCCATACCTCTCTCTCTCTCTCTTTCTCTCTCTCCTCTCTCGCTCTCTGTATTCATATATATATAAATACACACACACATACATACACACACACAGACACACAAACACACACACACATATATATATATATACTGTATATATATATAAGTGTTAGTATCCTCTCTCTCTCTCTGTATTCATATATATATATATATAAATACACACACACACACACACACACACATATATATATATATATATATATATATATAAGTGTTAGTAAGGTGAGGCTGCGTGGTTATTGAAAACGAAGTGTTAGAAGGTAAGGGGACACAAACAAGAGATGAAAAATTTCCATTCGTCAGCTGTTTACTACGGATCATGGTTGTTTCCGCGCATGTAAGCAGAACATCAACCCGTAGCGCGCCCACGGCCTTTTATCTATCAAAAGGCCACGAGGGAAAGAAGTGATAGCGAAGAGAGAGGAAGAAAGAAAAAGGGAAGAATAAAAACATATATATATGGAAAGAGAGCTGTCGAAACGGCCGGAGCTTAGCCGTCGTGGTCCTGACACTTTTCCGATATATATATATATATATATATATATATATATATATATATATATATATATATACGATATTAATAAATGGAAACTATATTTATAAAACCATATTTATTTCATTATATATATTTCAAGGATACCAAGTTACATTATGGTATGCCTTCATCAGACAAAATACAATATATAACAGTTTTATAAATAGACATTGACGTACCCCTTTTAAAAATTGACCGTTGTTTTTGGAGGCCATCAGGATAGTGATTTGTTTACTTTAGTAAGTCATAGTGTTAAGAGTAAGTAAAAAGATGGAGAGGGAGAGAGACGTGGAGAAAAGAAAGGGAGAGATAGATAAAGAAAAAGAAGAAAACAAAAAGAAAAAAGAACAGAGGAACAATAACGGGGAGATATCAAACCATCAGAGAAAGAAAAAAAATCCAGTGAGAGATATATAGAGATAGAGAGAGGGGGGCAGAGAACGAAAGCCTTAAGTTATGTCATATTAAGTTGAGTTAACAATTGGGATGAATATATATATATATATATATATATATATATATATATATATATAGGTGTTGTACGGTTGTAATTAAATGCGTCCGTGGGCGGTATGCCGGTTGAGCACTTTGAATCCACAAAGCATATCTGAGGAACCTTCGAATACTGATCCTGCCTTAAGCTGATCGACGGTGAAACATATGTAATATGTTAATAAATTCTGGTTTGATGCATTACTGATTCCTCGTTATCTAATATATATATGTATATATATATATATATATATATATATATATATGTGTGTGTGTGTGTGTGTATATATATATGTATATATATATGTATATATATATATATGTGTATATATATAAATATATATATATATATATATATACACATTTATGTCAGGTCACCAGTTGGTGCTACTGGTAACATGTATCCCAGTACAACCTGTCTCATGGTCGGGTCGTTGGCGACTAAACTGGCAACCCCACCAAGGTTTCTTGGTGAGGAGGGTGACTTTGGACATCCTGCAGGACTAAAAACAAAACCTGTCAAAGGGCAAAGGAGCTCTTAAGAGTCAATGGCCATCCAAAATCACCGGGAGAGATGACCCCTTAGCCTTTATCAA
>OZ024761.1:28057992-28065492 GCA_964016885.1 Eledone cirrhosa
TGTAAAGTAAGTGAGACTGTCAGTACTCTAAAACAATAGCGTAAGGTCTTCGAAATGATTTTAATTAAGCATACAGTGTATTGCGAAATACACTATATATACATCGCTATTTCAGAGTACCAATTCTAATTTTATATATATATATGTATATATATTTTATATATATAATTTTCTCATTACCACTAAAAGGGTTCTGACGAGCCGTGGATTACAGAGTCGGGCTAGATAGATACAGATCGAACCTTGAGCTGATCTATAGCAGAAGGCGCGTCACTACTCAATAAACGTAATGAAGACATTACAATTCGTTATTTCACTATTATATATATATATATATATATATATATATATATATATATATATATATATATATATATATATTAAATACTTGCTTTACCGTTTTTATTTATTTATATATATATATAATATCCTTGCCGGGCCCTCTTCGGATTTTAATCTTCACATTTATTATTGGCAATATCGGTAGAGGGTCAGATGCCATGCTTTGCAGCAAAGAGTTACGCCCCTTTATGGTCTGAGTTCAAATCCTGCCGAGGTTAACTTTGCCTTTCATCCTTATGTTGTCGATAAAATAAAGTACCAGTCACGCACTCTGGTCGATTTAATCGACATTCCCCTCCTCCCCCCAAATTACTGGCCTTGTGCCTATATAAGAAACCATTATTAGTGGTAGTTGTAGTAGTAGTAGTAATAGTAGTAGTTATAGTAGTAGTAGTAGTAGTAGTAGTAGTAGTAGTAGTAGTAGTAGTAGTAGTAGTAGTAGTAGTGGTGGTAGTCGTGGTGGTGGCGGTGGTGGTTTTAGTAATGTAACCTCTCTTGTACCAACTGCCAATACCTCTATCATCATCGTCACCGCCACCACCATCTTCACCTCCACCGCAGTCACCATCACCACGGACACCGCTTCCACCACCAACACCGCAGGCACCATCGCCACAACTAAAGACACCACCACCACCACCTCCACAAGCATCAACAGCGCCACCACTACTACAACTAACGCTACAACCATCCAATAGGTAATGTAATTAGAGTATTGAGGCCGTTATTCTACGTCAAAAACGATTGGAGCGTGCGAAAGTTTACTGCGTAGCGGCCATCTTTATGTGTATAATTAGAAACGGTGAGCTCAGGGAAATAGCTCAAGTAGGCCAATAGTGGATATATAAAAACTGCCGATAGACAGTGGATGATGTATGGAAATTGTGTCTCGTTTGTCTGTCTTTTAGTTCGAGAAAGAACACATTATATATTTATATATACTTGACTACACATATATAAATAAGGGTATATATATATATATATATATATATATATATATATATATATATATATATATATATATATGTATTATATATATATATATATATATATATATATATATATATATATATATATATATATATATATATAACGAAGGAAATGTGGTAAGGAACCAGGTGGACCATAACGCACCAAAGTACTCAATACTTGAGGTAGTAGAGTGGGTAATAGGAACCAGTAAGACCCCGACAGCTGAGCTCAAGCCGTTTCGACGGCTAATTCTGGACTAAATGAAAATTTATCCTGGTATTTAAATAGCCGATCTTCTCAAGGGGTAATTCCATATATGGTCAAAGTGATTGTCAAAAATCAGTAGTAATTCTGTGGTTGCAAATTAGTAGGGGAGATGGTGACTAAACCTGCCAGTAGTCACCATCTCCCCTACTAATTTGCAACCACAGAATTACTACTGATTTTTGACAATCACTTTGACCATATATGGAATTACCCCTTGAGAAGATCGGCTATTTAAATACCAGGATAAATATTCATTTAGTCCAGAATTAGCCGTCGAAACGGCTTGAGCTCAGCTGTCGGGGTCTTACTGGTTCCTATTACCCCCTCTTTCTCCTACTGGCAGGTTTAGTCACCATCTCCCCTACTAATTTGCAACCACAGAATTACTACTGATTTTTGACAATCACTTTGACCATATATGGAATTACCCCTTGAGAAGATCGGCTATTTAAATACCAGGATAAATTTTCATTTAGTCCAGAATTAGCCGTCGAAACGGCTTGAGCTCAGCTGTCGGGGTCTTACTGGTTCCTATATATATATATATATATATATATATATATATATATATATATATATATATATATATATATATATATATATATATATATATATATATGTATATATATATATATATATATATAAATGAACATTCCAATAACTTAAATAAAAGACCTAGATACAAAAATATGATTTGGTACAACGCTCCTTTTTCTCTATCTATTACTAGTAATATTCCTAAACTATTTTTTAGGGCCTTAGATAAATACTTCCCTCCATCGCATATCTATAGTAAGATCTTTAACAAACATACAATCAAATTCTCTTATTCCACCACTTCCAACATCTCTAACATTATCGCTAAGCATAATAATAAAATATTAAATAATAAATTATGTCTATCCAACACTGAGCGTCATAAAAATAGTAATAGTAAACCCGACGTCAATGTTAATTCTAGGCTAGATACAGTAAATTTAAATACGACGTCAAACGTAACTTTGTCGAATGTTCATAACACCAATCTAAATCAGGAATCTTTAGCACCTATCGTAAATAACTTCTCCAATCCAATTCCTTCTATAAATAATACTAGGTCACTTGTTAATAACTCTGGTAATTTCTCCAATCGTAATTGTAATTGCCTGTTAGAACTAAATGTCTTCTTAATAACCAAAGTCTTGATAATAATTTAGTGTATGAATGTAAGGTTATAACTGGTACTAATTCTTTTACCTATTTTGGTTCCACTTCCACTTCCTTTAAAGCAAGATTTTATAATCACAATTCGTCTTTTAAATACCAACTTAAAAGAACTAACACGGCAGTCTCAGAACTCATATGGTCCTTAAAAGACAAAAATATTAACTAGAACATTTCTTGGAGGAAGGTTTGCAACGACTCTCCTTACCGGATTTTCTTCCCTATCCACAACATGTAATGTCTACCTAGCCGAGAAATTTACCATTATCTCTAATTTTAATTCTATAATAAATAGACGTACGAATTTATTTTCGCTCTGCTTGCATAAATCCCATATAACTTTCCATAAAGTATACAGCTAATATCTCAATACCTAATTAGTTTAAAATCTTCTTTTCTCAAAGGCTTTTATATCTTTTACAAATATACCCATCTTTCTACCTTATTTCAGTATATTATAGTATACAATTTACTCATTCTATGTCGTTATTTTTCTTCTTTTTTATCCTTTTTTGCTTTATTCCTTTTCTCTTTTTTTTTATTTCTAATCTTTAATCTGTAACTTTTACTTCTCAATTACTTCTTAACTCATATTATAACTCACTATAGCATTTTCCTTATATTGCTGGCCATACAAACTATATTTTTAATATATACTAATATTACCATTAGTAAATTTTGTAAACATATTTTTTTGACGTTATATATTTTTTCTTCCTTAAATTTTCTTCTTTCTTCTCTCCTTCCGTGCTCGTATTAAACCTATTATTTACTTGTTCATATTACAATACATAGACACAAACTTAGACCTAATTCCTCTAAGTTCATAATTCATTTAATTTCTTCTTCATTCACCTTATCTCCTTAACATATATATTTTAATAATACATATTAATAAATTCCTTTTCGCACATCTTATTAAACCCTTCAATATATAAACCTTAAATAAATAGTATTCTTAATTCCTTTTTCTTTAATCATAAACATCACAATTCATAAACCTCATTAACTTTTAATTTCAAATTTTTTTAAAATTATGTATTATCTTACAACGGTTTTTTTTATTTCTCTCTGTGAGACAGTGTTTCTCAGTATTAAAGGCTATCTCTCTCTCTCTCTCTCACTCATTTCTCATCCTTCCTTCTTATACTCCTCCTCCGTCATCCTTTATTTTCTTTCTTCATCTTCCTTTCCTTTCCTTGCCTCTTCCTTCTTTTTTTTCCCAATCTCATATATCCATCTTATTTTATTTTTCATATGTAGGTTTAACACTTCACTGTTCGCAAGTGTTTTTAAACTTCATATCATGTCTCCCTATTTTATCTGAAGAGAACGCAAGTATCATCCCATGATGAAATTTGTTTTTGAAATGCGCATAATAAAATACATGGAACTCTTTTAACCATCTTTTGATCTTATATTATATATATATATATATATATATATAAATATATATATATAGGCAATGAGTTATTTAATTTGTTAGTTATTCAACAAAATTAGTTTATAACAGATTAGAAGCACTCTATTGAATTCTTCTGGTGTATAATATTAAAAGTCGTAATACTTTTGATATTGAGTTCAAGTCCCGCCGAACTTAACTTTGCCTTTCATCCTCACGGGGTCGATTAAATAAAGTAATGGGTAATTGCTGGCCTTGTGCCATAAGTAGAAACAATTATATCATATATATATATTATATTATATGCATATATATATGTGTGTGTGCTACACCCCTCTCCCTCTTTCTTCTACTGGCAGGTTTAGCTACCCCTTCCCCCCACTAATTTGCCATCATAGAATTATTATGTCTCAACTACTAACTTTGACCAATCCCTGTGACAAACACTTTGACCATATATGGAATTACCCCCTGAGAAGCTCAGCTATTTAAATACCAGGATAAATTTTCATTTAGTCCAGAATTAGCCGTCGAAACGGCTTGAGCTCAGCCGTCTGGGTCTTACACATTCCTATTACCCACTCTACTACCCTAAGTATTGAGTACTTTGGTGCGTTATGGTCCACCTGGTTCCTTACCACATTTCCTTCGTTATATATATATATATATATATATATATATATAAAGGATCGATCGACTTTCGTCAAATCGGACCGAGGAAACAATGTTTCCGTTGGTCTTTCCAGTTGCTAGTACTATCTATCAGTCGCAACTCCAGGTAGAAGGAGCAACGTGAAATAAAGTGTCTTGCTCAAGGACATAACGCATCGCCCGGTCCAGGAATCGAACTCACAACCTCAAGATTGTGAATCCAATTCTCTAACCATTCAGCCACACGCCTTCATATATATATATATATGTGTATATATATATATATACATTATATACTATTACTAACACCATTCAACCATTCCTTTCAAAGGGTCATGATCTCAACTAAAGTGAATTATTTTTCATCTCAACATCATATAAAAAAAAACAATTTGATTGGTTAGTTCTTCAACTATCTCCAAATAAGGACAAGATACTAACATACTACTAATTCTGAATAAAATTATTATTGCTTTTGAAAACAGTTGGTGATATGCATGTAAGTAAATATTCTCTTTATCTGATATTTTGTAACTAAACTTACATAGATCAATAACGAAGTATAGCTACAATGTATTATCATCACCTAGAAACGATCGTAAAGCAGTGGAGTATATCTCTAATGGCTTGATTTTTTAATTCGTTGTTTAACTAATATATATATATATATATATATATATATATATATATATATATCACATTAACTCTCTGGTGTGTTACCTTTTCAACATATTGCATATATATATATATATATATATATATATATATATATATATATATATATATGTAAATATCTTTAAGTCGTTTGGAAGCCTCGCCAATGCAAATGGGTAAATCTCCGGGTAACAAGGTCCGGTGGTGGAGAGAGAGATGTAAGTGGGTGTACGTTGAGATGCGTGGTGTGTATAAGATGTGTAAGATGTGTAGAATGAAGGGAAGAGTATAAAGGATAGAATAAAAATAACAACACAAGAGAGAGTTACCTTGGGAGAGATTTAATAGTCCCTATATATTTCGGATTCACATCCATCAACTGGGGGTTTTTTCCGGGGTGGGGGAAAAGGTTGTCTGTCGGACAGGTCCGGAATGCGTCCTTCGTTATATGTTGTTTTGAATATCTGATATATAAACACATCATATATATAAACATCATATATAGAAACATATCATATATATAAACACATATTCAAACATACATACATATACATATGTTCATACACACAAGACAGAGTCTGCAACAAAATGTATTGACTTTATTTCCCAACATCTTTCGATTAACTAGTTTAGTTGGAATTGTTCCCCTTGTTTGTTTGTTTTTTTTACATTCTAAATTCCTTTAGACCGAAGCTATATTTACTAATTATACAGATTATATTAATTTGTATTGTTTCATCCCACTATTTTACATATGTATGTATGGTATGGTTCGGTAACTCCTGATAGCGTCGTAGGGGTGCAGTATTTTCATACGGCGTTTCTTGGGCACTTTAAGCTTGGCGGAGCACATCCCTCTCCAAGCCTCAGTACAGCAGATTTCTTCCAGAGGGAGAGGAAGAATCGACCCCAGTACTTGACTGGTACGTTTATTACCGACCTCGAAAGGATGAAATGCAATCTTGACCTCGGCGGTATTTGAACTCAGAGGAGGAGAGATTCAGAACAAATAGAATAAAGATTTCTAGTATAGGCACAAGGCCAGTAATTTTGGAGGAGGGGAAAGTCGATTAAATCGGCCCCAGTATGTTACTGGTGTTTATTTTATCGACCCCGTAAGAATGAAAGACAAAGTAAACTTCAGCGGGTCTGAAACTCAGACCGTAAAGGCCCGTAACTCTATGCTGCAAAGCATGATGTCCGACTCTCTACCAATATAATAAACAAGCTTCGGCCTCCAGGACGCATGGTAGATTTTTTTACATAGAGAGGTGACGAATTGGCAAAGTCGTTAGAAAGTTGGATTGAATGTTTTGTTGCGACTCTCTACACTCTGACTTCAAATACCGTCGAGGTCAACTTTGACTTTCATCATTTCCGAGACGATAAAATAAATACCTGTCCAACACTTGAATCGTTTTTACGATATATCTCTTTCTCACTTCCTCTCTATTGTCATTGTTCTTTCACCCTCTCCTCCTCTGAAAGAAATCAGCTGCGTTCAGATCTGGAGAAGTGAAAAGCTCCACCAGCTTTATAAGGCCCAAGATACGCTTTATGTTAACAAGGTGCCTCTGCGACATCACTAGTAGTTATAACTTCATATATACATATTACATGTGAGACTCAAGCGTATATAAACAACAAGATTAACGAGTTCATTCCTTGACAATGTAAATGTGAGAACAATTCACCATTTAGCTGCTATACCAATTACCGATCGTGCCAGCAATTAGCTGATCTGGTAATTAGCCACCGTTTCACCAATTAGCTACGAGATTAACCAATTAAATATTTCAGAGTTAGAAATGAAATTCATTTTGTAAGGACTTGACCTCCGGTCCCTTGGTGAACAGTCATGTGTATGTTTCACATAGGGCATATTAAGTACAAATACAAACATTTCTCAAATATTTGCTAACCTCTTTCAGCGTTAGTTAAGTTATACGCAAAATAAAACCAAACGGGGATTAGTGGAACTATTGTTTATTTAATGCACTAGTGTTTTT
>OZ024761.1:28075492-28077992 GCA_964016885.1 Eledone cirrhosa
ACATATATATATGTGTGCATGTATGTATATATATATATATATATATATATATATATATATATACATACTACTGTACGTCTGTATACATATATGTATCTACGTATACATACTGATATATATATATACATATATATACATATATATACACACATGTATATATATATATTTATATATATATATATATATATATATATATATATATATATATATATACGTTATTCCGGGTTGAATCGGAGGTAACCACAGTAAGTAAGGTACTCAATACATAGCAGAGTATAACAGTTTTAATATAGATGAGATTCTACAGGACTAGAACTGTTTCATTAATTAGAAATCATCAGGAATATATATATATATATATGTGTGTGTGTGTATATATATATATATATATATATATATATATATATATATATATATATATACACACACACACACACACATATATATATATAGTGACGAAACATAACTCAATTGCATGAACTCATAATCCTTTATTTACTGCTATATATATTTCGATGATAGCCATTGAATGGCTATGACCTCATCAGGCAGTTAGTCAGTTCTTAGATATGCCAGCTCTGTGTTTATAGTGTCGATGGTATCAGAGCCTTGGGACATATGATATTAAATAATGGTATATATATATACATATATATATATATATATATATATATATATATATATATATATATATATATATATATATATATATATATATATATATATATGTATGGACGCCATGATTTGACGCATAGAGTTACGGCTCTTGCCATTCTGAGTTCAAATCCCGCCAGTGTTAACTTTACCTTTCATCCTTACGGGGTCGAAAAAATAAAGTACCAGTAATACCCTGGAGTAATTGCTGGCCTTGTGCCAAAAGTAGAAACAATTATTTAATATCATTTTCGTTATTTTCTATATTAAATAATATATTCAGTAGCTTATTACTGTGGTTACCCCCGATTTAAATGATATATATAGTCATTGTACCGTTCTTCTTTCCTTTTATTCGTTTCATTTTCACCAAGATACTCTTGGAAAGACCAAATGAGGTTTATATTTCCAGTCCCTGCAAAGAAAGAAATCAATTATTAATAAGAAGAGTTGAAAGTAATGCATAAGATTGCAGAACTCTAGGATCACTCCTTCATAGTCAGACTATGAACTGTACAGTCGACCCTCATATATACTTGTACACACACACTTGCATTATATATATATATATATATATATATATATATACGTATATATAACTTCGACGGGAGTTCAAATGTCGACGAGTTTAACTTTGCCTTTCATCATTAAAGGTCGATGAAATAAAGCACCAGTAATGCAGTGGGGTAATTGCTGGCCTTGTTCCAAAAGTAGAAACAATTATATGTATATATATATATATATATATATATATATATATATAATTCACACACGCACACACACGCATATATATGTATATGTGTATATGTTATATATATATATATATATATATATATATATATATATATATACTATATACATATATATATATACTATAAACATATATATATACATATATACATATATACATATATATATACATATATATATATATATATATATATGTATATATATATACAGACATATATATATATATTTATATATATATATATATATATATATATATACATATATATACATATATATATATACATGTATATATATATATATATATATATATATATATATACACACATATATATATATATATATATATATATATACATGTATATATATATATATATATATATATATATATATATATATATATATATCCTGTCCTCATCATGTCATGCCTTCGTATTAGACATTTAAAATATTCATTTAATTATTCTAGAATAAATTTCGACGCCAAATTTGAAGCAGTGAATTCTTAATTATAAAACTAGTTCTATTGGAATAGTAGCGTTACATGAGACGAAATGAAGGAATTATGGATATTAACCAACCCACCTAGAGGAAAAATGTGATTGATCTGACTGCAGATTATCATTAAACAATTTTTGATTATACAAATCCATCTGGCAAATTCTAAACACTTTTCCTTCATTTTCTTGTGTAATTCATTGCCGCAATGTAAGTTTGCATGCCGGCCATCCATATGAATAGCGCAATCAGCATATAGTTTATGTATATCGGATGCTACAAACTCAATGTTCAGAGCTGGAACTCGCATTGCTATTTATATTTGAAGTTTTGCACAACTTTCGATGTTTCCTTACCGTTTCTATTTTAGTTCTTCTTCATTTCTTTTTTTATATTTCTATTCCTATCTCTATCTTTATCTTCTACAAGAGACGGTCGATCATTTCTTGAGGCATCATGAATGTCTTTGTCCTTGGTTTGTTGTTGTTATTTTACGGCGTTTATTTTTTTCTAATTTATTTCTTTTGGGATTCTTTATGAGCGTTCTGAGATCTTTTGATGTAAACGTGCTTCAGCGTAGACAATGTTGGGCTTTGTATGT
>OZ024761.1:28087992-28092992 GCA_964016885.1 Eledone cirrhosa
ACACACACATACACCACTCACACACACAGACCACACACATACACCACACACACACAGACCTCACACACATACAACACACACACATACACCACACACGCACAGACCACACACACATAGACCACACCCTCACCACACACACACACTACACACTTACTGCACACACACATACACCCTATACACACCACACCCATACTACACATACACACACTACTTACACTACACACACAGAGACCACACGTACACACCATACACACACACAGACAGACCACACATACACACTACATACACACACATACCACACCATACACACTACATACACACACATACCACACCATACACACTACATACTCCACACACATACCACACCATACACACTACATACACACATACAGACCACACATACACAACATACACACACATACACACTACATACACCACACATACACACTACATACACCACACATACACACAAACTATACAGACCACACAAACGCACACATACACAGAGCATACACACAAACCATACAGACCACACATACACACCACACCATACATACACACACACACACAGACCACACACACACACAGACAGACACACACACTCACACACGCACACATACACACAACATACACATAGACCACACACACATACACCACACACCACACACACACATACACCACACACTCCACACACACACCACACACACATAAACCATACAGACCTCACGCACACACACATACACACAGCATACACACAAACCATACAGACCACACATACAACACACACACAGACCACAAGCTCACACACACATACAGACACACGCACGCACCAGATACACGCACACATACACCACACACCACACACACACACACATACACCACACACATACACCACGCATACACCACACACACCACACATACACCACACATACACACAGACCACACCCATATACACCACACACCACACACACCTCACACACACACACAGACACACACACCACGCACACACCACACATACACACAGACCACACACACACACACGCACATACACCACACACACGCACACATACACCACACATACACACAGGCCACACACACATACACCACACACCACACATACACCATACACACCACACACACACATGCACACATACACCACACATACACACAGGCCACACACACATACACCACACACAGGCCACACACACATACACCACACACAGGCCACACACACATACACCACACACCACACACACATCCACCACACACACACAGACACACACCACACACACACTCATACACACAGAGACACACACATACACCACACACCACACACACACACACATACACCATACACACCACACACACACATGCACACATACACCACACATACACACATGCCACACACACATACACCACACACCACACACACACACACATATACACCACACACACCACACACACACCACACACACGCACACAGACACACACCACACACACACTCATACACACAGAGACACACACATACACCACACACATTACACCACACACATACACACACAGAAACACACACACAGAACGAAAACGAAAACGAAATCAAATCAAACACCATTTCCATCAGACAACTTCCAAGAACATTTCACAATCACGTCATGTCCCAAATTAAAAATCTCACTCGTAAAATGTTATGAATATTGCATATTCTGAGAGGTCCGGTATTATGGAATTGACAGTTTCGAAGAGATTTCGGGTTAAGAGTATTACCAATTTCACTTGTTCTTTAACATTGTTAATTCCAGCAAATCAGAGATCGATCTGGGAGGAGAGAGAAGAAGAAAAAAAAAAAAAGAAATGAGAAGAGAAAATATAGGAAATAAAAATAGGAAAATATATAAAATGTATGAGTTAGGAGGAAGACGAATAAATGAAAGTCTTTGGACAAAGACAAATGACGTAGTTTCTTAACGGAATGACAAATGTGACGTTGTATTAGTGACGTTGTGTTGTTTTATTATTGTTAGAATTACACACACACACACACATACATACACACAAACACACTCGCATACAAACACACACTCACACACACACTAACACACTCACACATACACACTCACACACACGCACACATACACCCACACACTCACACTCACACACGTACACACACAGACACGCTATATATATATATATATATATATATATATAGGAACGATCGACTTTCGTCAAATCGGACCGAGGGAACAATGTTTCCGTTGGTCTTTCCAATTGCTAATACTATCTATCGGTCGCAACTCCAGGTAGAAGGAGCAACGTGAAATAAAGTGTCTTGCTCAAGGACATAACGCATCGCCTGGTCCAGGAATCGAACTCACAACCTTACGATTGCGAATCCAATTCTCTAACCACTCAGCCACACGCCTTATATATATATTTAAAGGTTAAACAAGGTTCAATGAATAAATCAAAGAATTGTATATATATATATATAATTACACACACATATATATATATAAATATATATATATATATATATATATATATATATATATATATATATATATATATATATATATATTTATATATATATATGTGTGTGTAATTATATATATATATATACAATTCTTTGATTTATTCATTGAACCTTGTTTAACCTTTAAATATATATATATATATATTTAACCTTTAAATATATATATAAATATATATATATATATATATATAGGAACGAGTAGGACCCCATGGGGTCCTACTCGTTCCTATTACCCGCTCTACTACCCTAAGTATTGAGTACTTTGGTGCGTTATGGTCCACCTGGTTCCTTACCACATTTCCTTCGTTATATATATATATATATATTTATATATATATATATATATATATATATATATATATATATATATATATATATATATATATATATATATATATATATATTTATATATATTATTAGGGTAAATATTGATGCAATTCAATTCAAGCACTCAACGTACTTTTTCCACATAGGAGTGACGGAGTAAATATCGAATAAGGAAAAGCGAAGTAGTTTCAGATGTTCACAAGGTAACGGATGAAAAACCCAAAAGCACGAACTTCATCCGTTCCCATGTTGATTCAATTTGGATTGCCTCGGAAACAACCTTATTATGTAACAAGCTGTCTGATGATGACACGACACTCGCACACAGAACAGTGTGGCCAGTGTCGTCATTGAAATATATATCACAGCATTATTGTTAAAGGACTTGAACATCTGAAACTACTTCGCTTTCCCTTATATATATATATATATATATATATATATATATATATATATATATATATATATATATATATATATATATATATATATATATATATATATATATATATATATATATATATATATATATATATATATATATATATATATATATATATATATATATATATATATATATATATATATATATATATATATATATATATATATATATATATATATATATATATATATATATATATATATATATATATATATATATATATATATGGTAGGTAGTACAGTGAAATACCGCTGTAGGTACCAAATAGAGCACTCTATGCACAAGTCGATACGCAATAAGTATTTTTATATTATATTATATTGGCAGCATCGGTGGAGAGGCGGACGCCATGCTTTCCAGCATAGTTACGTCCCTTTACGATCTGAGTTCAAATCCCGCCGCGGTTAACTTTGCGGTATCCTCCTTACAGGGTCGATAAAATAAAGTACCAGTAATGCACTGGGTAATTGCTGGCCTTCTACCAAATGTAGAAACAATTTTATTATTGTTCATAATGGAGTATAATATGAATGATATAAATAAATGGAAACTAAATTTATAAAACCATATTTATTCTATTATATATATTTCAAGGGTACCAAAACTTTTATTAGGCGCATTTAAAAAACAAATATCATCATGTGATGATATCTGCGTTCTCATCAGATAAAATAGGGATACATGATATGAAGCTTAAAAACACTTGTGAATAGTGAAGTTTTAAATCAACATATGAAAAATAAATTAAGATTGATGTATGAGATTGGGAAAAAGTGAGGGGGGTGGGGTGGAAAAGGTAAAGAAGAGGAAGAGATGAGAGTAAAGAATGGTGAGGGAGGAGTATAAGAAGGAAGGATGAGAGAGGAGGAGAGATGGGTGATAGAGAGAGATAGCCTTTACAACTGATAAAAATATATATATTGTCTCACAGAGAGAAATTAAAAAGCCGTTGGAAGATAATAGATAATTTAAAAGAATTTGAAATTAAAAGTTAATGAGGTTTATGCATGTGCTAGAATAAAACTCACCTCCTACATTATATATATATATATATATATATATATATATTATATTTATATATATATATATATATATATATATATATATATATATATATCAGAATGGGGGCGGTAACATAGCAGTTATACCATTACTCATCAGAGTACTCGGTACTTGGTGTAGTAGATTTGGTAATAGGAAAAAATCGGGAACCCTACGGCTGAGCTCCGGCCGTTTCAACAGGTAGATTTGTTCATATATATATATATATAATATACATACATACATATATATATATATATATATATATATATATATATATATATATATATATATATATATATATATATATATAACAATATATTTAGAACACACATTATTGTTAATAACTCCCTCTGGTCGAGCAATCTTTGAAGTGTAGGGACTGCTGGAAAGCTTCCATTACTCATACTTCTCGCCCCCTTCACCACCTCTTCTACGTCTTCGATATAAATACCCCCTCCGCCTCCGTGGTATTTTCTTCGGGGTTATGAGAGGCTTAGCTCTGTTTCTCGACCGTTATATCGCGTGACTATCTCCCCCTCCGCCTTTTGGGATTCTTTCTCACGTCGTGTAGACGCGTTCTTGAGACTAGTAAAATGAGGTATCCTCTTGATAAGTCGGCAGACCTCGCAAGGACTCTATATCTTTATGATGTAT
>OZ024761.1:28100492-28105492 GCA_964016885.1 Eledone cirrhosa
ATATATACACATATATACATATACATACACACACACACACACGCACACACACACGCACACACACACACACACACATACACACACATACACACACACATACATATATATATATATATATATATATATATATATATATATATATATATATATATATATATATATATATATATATATATATGCATATATGTATATATGGATTATAAAAAGTAGAATGTCTTCACTGCTATATATATATATATATATATATATATATATAGGTAAGTTATTCCATACATACAGAGGGAGAGAGAGAGAGAGAGGCGGGGGCGGTAATTTGAGAAATCAGAGTTCTATTTATTTGGCAGGCAGGTGACATCAACTGTAACCATGTGTCGAATGAAACAATTCTCTGGTGGGCAGATTCACGTCAGTAGCTGAAGAATACTAAATAAATACACCTTTAGATTTATTTATTAAAAATACAGAGTCTATTATTGTCTATCAAACGGAACGGTGTCACTGTGTTATTCACACTTCCTAATAAAATATTCTGTTTGAAAGAAAGTAATGAAAATAAAGAGTAAAAAGATTCAAACAAGAAAATAATGGAAAATTGAATAAAATAAAATGTATGTGTTGTTAAATGACAAAGATGCCTCCTTTGCGTTGTAATTGTTATATATGGGATATATCGATAGATAGATACACATATACACCCTCACAAATACTTATATACATATAATACATGTATATATATATACATATATACATACATATATACTTACATACGTACATACGTGTATACATACAACTGTGCATATATATACACATTCACACAAATGCATACATACATATAATACATGCATATATACATATATACTTGGATGCACATACATATGTACATATATATACATACACACACACACGTATATATATAAATATATATATATATACCTACAAATGCATACATACACTCAAATACATACATACACGCATACATATATACGTACGTACATCTGTACATACAAACATACATACATATATACATACATGCATGCACCTTTACATACATGCACACACACGTACGCACATACGTACACACACACACACTTTCGTACATACATACAGACACATACATACACGCATATATATACATACATACAAACTATGTTCCAATGAACCAAGTTATCTTTCGTTCTTGCCATAATAATGTCGTCTCAGGACGAAATAACGAAAGAAATTAAGAAAGAAAAATAGAAAGAAATAATTGTTTCTACTTTTGGCACAAGGCCATAATTATCCCAGTGTATTACTGGTACTTAATTTTATCGACCCCGTAAAGATGAAAGGCAAAGTTAAAATCGGTGGGATTTGAAAGAAATAATTGTCTCTACTTTAGGCACAAGGCCAGCAATTACCCAGTGCATTACTCGTGCTTTATTTTATCGACCCCGTAAGGATGAAAGGCAAAGTCAACCTCGGCGGGATTTGAACTCAGATCGAAAAGGGACGTAACTATGCTGGAAAGCATGGCGTCCGACCCTCTACCGATCCTGCCAATCCACCGCCCTTGATTTGAAAGAAATAATGAAAGAAAGAAAGCACGAAAAACAGAAAGACAGAAAGCATGAATGAAAGATAGAAAGAATGAAAGAATGATATAAAGAAAGATAGAAAGGAAGAATAAAAGAAAGAATGAAAAATATAAAGAAAGAAAAGAAGAATGAAAGATAGAAAGAAAGAAGTAACTAAAAACAGAAAGTAACATAGCCTGAATGAGTTACTGAATGAGATAGAAGGAATGATAGTAAGTGGATTGCAAAGGTGCTACAATTAACCCCCAGTGATTTAAAGAAGGGCAAATGTCGGCAAGAGAAGTCGAGTCTAATAACAATACACCGTCGCCATTAATCAAGTCATTTTTAAATAATTGCTTTGTTATTATTGTTAATTTAATGATCTATTGTATATATATATATATATATATATATATATATATATATATATATATATGGGATGTGTGGGGTGTATATATATATGTGTGTGTGTGTGTATATATATAAATACATATATATATATATGTGTGTATATATATGTATGCATATATATATATATATATATATATATATATATATATATATATATATATATATATATATATGTATATATGTATATATATATATACGTATATCACCTTGATCACCTTGACCGACCAGTCTGTCGGGCGTCCATTCGGCGCCGCTGGTCACAGCACGCCGTCCGTTCCTCTCTGGATCGTGCTTTCCTAATCCATGTAGCCCCAATCGTATTCCTAAAATCGTAACTACCCCCTCGTGGAGGCCTTCCAAGTGGTCGTTTCCGCTCACGCGGGTACAACTCGGCAACTGCGCGGGTCCACCGATTATCGGTGAACCGGGCGACGTGTTCAGCCCATCTGAACTTGCTGCGTATATATTCCGTGATGACGTCCCTCACGGAGCACGTCCGTCTGATGACTTCGCTTCTGATGTGCTCTCTCACCGGGATTCCTAACATTGATCTCTCCATGGCTCTTTGAGCCGTTACCAGCCTCTGCTCTTCTCTCTTCGTTGTAGGCCAAGTTTCACTGCCATATAACATTGCAGGTAAAACTGTACTATTGAAGAGGTTGGCGGGGGTGGTCTTGTCCAACCTCTCCTTGATCACATCCCTTATGCCGTTGAACGCCTTCCATTCGGCCCTTACTCTCCGCGAGATCTCCCTCTCAATGTCTCGGCGCATGTTGACTTCTTGTCACAGGTAGACCTATTCCTCCACCTCCTCTATTTCATCACCGCCAACCACCATTCGACCTGTTGGTACGTTGTCGGACCGCGTGAACTTCGTTTTCATGCGGTTCATCTTGAGGCCTACTGCAGAGCTGTTGATGTCGACTTCCGTCAGCAGGGTCTGAAGCTTATCCGTAGGTTCAGCGATGAGTACGATGTCATCAGCGAAACGGAGGTGGGTAAGTATCTCGCCGTTGATGTTGACATCGCCTTCCTAGTCAATGCCTCTGATGATCTGCTCGAGACACGCGGTACTGACGAGAGCCTAAACACCGAATGCTTACCTGGGTGAACCTACAGTAACGTAACGTTACATTCCCTGGATATATCTATATATATATAAGCAAGTCGGTCTGTGTGTGTGTGTGTCTGTCTGTATAGGAATACTAGGCTCCTTTTAACTTTTGAAGTACTAGGCCGATTTCAACCAAATTTGGCACACGTATTGCTTATATGCCAAAGCAGGTTTTGGACAAAAACAAATGTGAATAAAATCGATATTGGGGCCGAAAAATCGATTTTGTGTGTGTATCTGTCTGTGTACAAATACTAGGCTCTTTTTAACTTTTGAAGTACTAGGCCGATGTGGCACGTGCTATTGCGGCGACCTCTCATTGGCTAGCCAATTAGCTGACATAAGCTGACATGCACTCAGAATTTGCTAGCTAAGCCATAAACGACCTTGAACAATTCAGGCCGTCATTCATTTCCGGAGCAACGCCGGGTGCATCTGCTAGTATATATATATATATATATATATATATATATTCAGGGTTATGAATATATGAAATATATATATATATACGGAGGGTCGCAATAGAATTCCTGCTCTCTGCGCGCTCTGAGTTCAAATCCCATCAATATAAACTTAGCTTTTCCTCCTTTCGGGGTCGGTAAAAAGTGGTACCTGTCCCATACTGGGGTTGATTCTTCCTCGATATCTCTTTCTCATTTCCACTTTACTTGCTTCCTCTTTACTCAATCTTCCCCTTCATCTGTAAGAAGAAATGAATATGTGTTTGGGAGCAAGAGCTTTTGTTAATGTGTGTAAAAGGTAAACAGAGTGTGTGTGTGTCTGTGCGAGAGTGAGTGTATGTATGTGTGTGCGCGCGTGTGTGTGTGTGTGTGTGTCTATGTGCGAGAGTGAGTGTGTATGTGTGTGCGTGTGTGTGTATGTGTGTGTGTATGTGTGTGCGTGTGTATGTGTGTGTGTGTCTATGTGCGAGAGTGAGTGTGTGTATGTGTGTGCGTGTGTGTGTGTGTGTGTGTCTATGTGCGAGAGTGAGTGTGTGTATGTGTGTGCGTGTGTGTGTGTGTGTGTGCGAGAGTGAGTGTGTGTATGTGTATGCGTGTGTGTGTGTGTGTGTGTGTCTATGTGCGAGAGTGAGTGTGTGTATGTGTGTGCGCGTGTGTGTGTGTGTGTGTCTATGTGCGAGAGTGAGTGTGTGTATGTGTGTGCGTGTGTGTGTGTGTGTGTTTCTATGTGCGAGAGAGTGTGTATATGTGTGTGCGTGTGTGTGTGTGTGTGTGTGTCTATGTGCGAGAGTGAGTGTGGCTATGTGTGTGCGTGTGTGTGTGTTTGTGTCTATGTGCGAGAGTGAGTGTGTGTATGTATGTGCGTGCGTGTGTGTGTGTATGTATCTATATGCGAGAGTGAGTGTGTCTATGTGTGTGTGTGTGTGTGTGGGTGTGTCTATGTGCGAGAGTGAGTGTGTGTATGTGTGTGTGTGTGTGTGTGTCTATGTGCGAGAGTGAGTGTGTGTATGTGTGTGCTTGTGTGTGTGTGTGTGTGTGTCTATGTGCGAGAGTGAGTGTGTGTATGTGTGTGTGGGCGTGTGAGTGTGTGTGTGTCTATGTGCGAGAGTGAGTGCGTGTATGCGTGTGTGTGTGTGTGTCTGTGTGTATGTGCGAGAGTGAGTGTGTGTGTGTGTGTGTGTGTGTCTGTGCGAGAGTGAGTGTGTGTATGTGTGTGCGTGTGTGTGTGTCTGTGCGAGAGTGAGTGTGTGTATGTGTGTGCGTGTGTGTGTGTGTGTGTGTGTGTGTGTCTATGTGCGAGAGAGAGAGAGGGGGGGAGGGGGAGGCTATTGAAAATAAAATTAGAGAAATTCTTCAATGCTTCTAAAATGATTCTCTTTCAGTTCTAGTATTAATCAGGTTTAATTCTCTGGTGTTGCAGCCACTCTTTGTCAACGGCCATATTGGTTACCATCGCCG
>OZ024761.1:28110492-28112992 GCA_964016885.1 Eledone cirrhosa
TGTCAACATATTCCAACTCTGCTACGACATGACAGCCAGACGTGATGATATTTCTAATCGCTTTTATTTCAAAGTACCATTTATTTCTCATAAACATTATATATATGTATATATGTATATAACAAAATTTAATATAGAAATGGCTTCTACATGAAAAAAACTGTTTCATTCGACGGAAATCATCAGGAAAGCCGGCTTTCCTGATAATATCCTTCGAATGAAACAGTATATTAGATTATGTTGTATATATTCCACTAATGTATTGAGTACCCTACTTACTGTGGTTACCCCCGATTGAACTCGGCACTCATATATATATATATATATATATATGTGTGTGTGTGTGTGTGTGTGCATGTGTGTGTGTGTGTTTATCCCGGGTTCAATTGGAGGTAACCACAATAAGTAAGGTACTCAATACATAGCAGAGTATAAATATTTAATATAGAAATGGCTTCTACAGGACTAGAGAAATCATCAGGAAGTCCTATCAAATTAATTAACGCAGTTAAAAACGCACATTAATCCCCTACAATTTAGGGGATTAATGTGAGTATTTATTTACTTTTATAGAGAGAGAGAGTGCGAGAGAGGGAGAGAGAGAGACAGATGTATATATATATATACTGATGTAAAAGTTAAGTGGAAATATCCAAGAGTAAGAGCACTCAGTCCATAGGACGAGTTTAGTATAAATAATTATAACAGTGACATAAAGCGGTAGTTAAATTTCGTCGGGTTACGGGCCCCAATTTCTGGCACCAATTTCTTCAGCCTGTCATGAAAAAAATGGAAAGATAGCTATCTTTGTTTTCCATTTTTCTCAAGACAGGCTGAAGAAATTGGGGCCCAGAACTCAACGAAACTTGAGTACCTGTTTATGTCACTGTTGTAATTTATATATATATATATATATATAAGAACCAGTAAGACCCCGACAGCTGAGCTCAAGCCGTTTCGACGGCTAATTCTAGAGTCCAGAATTAGCCGTCGAAACGGCTTGAGCTCAGCTGTCGGGGTCTTACTGGTTCCTATTACCCACTCTACTACCTCAAGTATTGAGTACTTTGGTGCGTTATGGTCAACCTGGTTCCTTACCACATTTCCTTCGTTATATATATATATATATATAGAAAGAGAGAGAGAGAGAGAGAGAGAAAGAGGATAGAGAGGGGGAAGAGAGAGGGAGAAAGAGAGAGAGAGAAAGAAACATTTTTTCTTAATTTGCAGTTGATAATTACATTTAGTGATTTGGTCACGGTGAAAGCAGATTAAATGCGCTCTAATAATAATCTTCATTTAGACTCTCTACAAAACTAATTGGTTAAGTAAGATGTAGATAATGAGATTCCATTGAACCATATATGTCATTAGTAAAGGAGATTACTTGTTTCGCCTTCTGTTTGGAGCGTCTCCCACTACCACGACCACGACCACATTCTCCTCTCCTCTCCTTTCCTTCTTCACTCATTCATTTCTATCTTTCTTTACTTCTTTCTTTCCTTTATTTATTTCTTTTCTTTCTTCTTTATTTCCTTCCTGTGTTTCTTCCATTCTGATAATTACTCCTCTGTTAACTCAGTATTAGTCATAGTAGTAGTAGTAGTAGTAGTAGTAGTAGTAGTAGTAGTAGTAGTAGTAGTAGTAGTAGTAGTAATGGTGGTAGTAGTAGTAATAGAAGTAGTAGTAGTAGTAGTAGTAGTAGTAGTAGTAGTAGTAGCAGTAGTTGTAGTAAGGGTTTCGAATATAGGCACAAGGCCAACAATTTTGGGGGAAGAGGAAAGTTGGTTTAATCGATCTCAGGACTGGAATTAACTTGTACTTTATTTTATCGACCCTAGAAGATCAACATGAATATGATTATATATATATATATATAGTTTTAATATAGATGAGATTCTACAGGACTAGAACTGTTTCATTCTGGCGTGTGGCTGAGTGGTAAATATATATATATATATATTTATTAAAATAACAGATTAAAGTTTAAGCAAAGAATATATATATATATATATATATATATATATATATATGAATATTTATATATGTATATATGTATATATATATATGTATATATATATATATATATATAAGTATGTATATACACGTACATACATATATGTATATATATATATATAAGTATGTATATACGTACATACATATATGTATACAGACGTACAGTAGTATGTATATATATATATATATATATATACATATATATATATGTGTGTGTATATACGTACATACATATATGTATACAAACGTACAGTAGTATGTATATATATATACATACATGCACACATATATATATATATGTACGTATGGATTTACCGAGCAATTATGATAATGCTCGGTTTGTTTGTAAACAAACATCCCGAATTAAGCCGTTTTCCATTTATCGTTTTCCATTTATAGTTTTCGGTGCTCCCGGCCGATTAACTCACTCGATATGCAAATTAGGCTGCTCAGCCGTTAATATACATAAGGAAAGTATATACTT
>OZ024761.1:28117992-28120492 GCA_964016885.1 Eledone cirrhosa
AGGGTGAAAGCAGCGATTCTTTGCTTAAACTTTAATCTGTTATTTTAATAAATATATATATATATATATATATATATATATTTCAGAATAACAGAAAACCCTAAAAAAAACCAGACAAATACAGGAGTAAATGTTACAAATATTAATAGGTACACGCTTGGTGAGAGTGGCATGTGTGGTTGCGACGTTTCGGGCATAAGCCCTCCATCAGGAGAGTAGGCGTGGAGAAACTCTGAGAAGGAGTGGGGAGAGAGTTAGCGAGAAAAATAGAAATAAATATATATGTTGGATGGGCAGTATCGGTAGAGCGTTGGACACTGACACCATTCTTTGCAGCATAGAGATACGGTCTTTTAAGTTCCGAGTTGAAATCATGCTGAGATTAGCTACGCCTTTCATTCTAACGGGGTCGATAAAATAAATTACCAGTAATGTACTGGGGTTCGATTTAATCGACTTTCCCCTCCTCCAAATTGCAGTGTTTGTTTTTAATTTGTGTTTCTTTTTAAGGGGCTTTGATATGACAAACTATTTTCAGTTAATATAAACTGACGCAGAGAAATATAATCTCCGAAACTGAGAGACTTTATTTGTCTTTCTTAATATACGTTAGACATCCAGCGTGTATGTTTAATTAAGTAAGCATTTTACTTCATTTGTAATGTATGTGAGCGTCTACACCTGCAACAGAAATAGCAACAACCCTGAGCAGCTTTTTCACTTCCATGCGTCTAACACACGTGGGCATGCCAATAAAGTCAGAAAACAGCACAGCTCCTATGATTTTCGGTAACATGTTTTTCATGCTCAGAGTTGCTGAAGCATGGAACAAACTACCTGCATCAGTTGTTAGCTGCCGGGACACTGCATCCTTTAAAACCTCCATGCTTCGTGAGATTCGCCAACACTGCACTTGATGTCCCCCCTCTCCATACACACGCGCACATGTATATCATGACTCATACACTGTTACTTCCCTGACATTTGTATATTATTCTATGTACTATACATGCATCTTTGATGAGTTGTAGTGCACCTGAGCACTGTACACAATAATTTCATTATTATTATAATTATTATTATTATTATTGTTGTTGTTATTGGCGACCTACGTAGGAAATCGTATTATCGTGAGCTCCGCAAAGGTTTGTTGTTTTCAGTTGTTTCAAATTGCCATTTATAGAAAATTTTTGTTGTTAAGTGTTTATAAGTTCATATATATTGCTTTCGGAAAAGGACACTCAAAAAGATTGGGGCCTTGAGCCCAAAATTTAAACTTTTATAATTATCAAACAAAAGATTTCTTTGAAAAAATCATGGACGACTCACAGCCACACCAAGTTGACGGCCTTCCTCAGAAACTAACACCTCCCACCAACACCACCATTGTAAACATTACTACGTTTGCCAACACTAAAAATATAAGCAGTAGCAATAATTTACGAACGCCAAACACATCGAGGCGATCGGCACTACACTAAGAGAATACGAAGCGGTGACAAGAGCAATGATCAACCAGGAAAAGTCAGTGGGCCTGCAGCTCGGCACCTGGAGGGGCAGGTCCATGACGTCCAACAGCGACGTCGGGCGCTGGACGGACGGACCGGTTAAATTGCTAGGGGTCTTGTTCGGTCCGGACCTCCAGACGGACAAAAACTGGGACGAGGTGACGAGCAGGGTGGCTTCTCTCACCCAGAAATGGGCGGAGAGGAAGCTATCCCTGAAAGTTCGAGCGGAGGTGGCTAACGCGTACATCGAGTCGGTCATCTACTACCGCCTGACCGTCGCACCTTGTCCTAAGCCTCGCCTGACTGCGCTGGAGCGTTTGCTCTTTCGCTTTTTGTGGAAGGGACGCGCTCCGATGGTCAGGCGGTCCATCTGCTGTCAACACCCGCTACGTGGAGAGCTGAGCATGCTGTGGCTGATGATGCGCAGACACGCGCTCAGGCTACGACATCCCCACCTCTTCCTCGACGGTGATCAGGTGTGGTCGCCGTTTGCTAGACGCGTCTTTCCCCAACTCGTCTCATTGACGGAGCTGCAGTCCTGGGTCAAGCGAAGACCGAGAGGGAGCGCTTGGAGACTGGAATGTCTTCAGGCGCTCACAGCCCTCGACCAATCGGGCAATGTGATCGGTGAAAACTCCTTGGCGTTCTATAGAGGATTAGTGGAGGCGAAGAGCGACGACGTACTTGGGGAAACTCTAGGCGTCGACGAAAATCAACTAGCCAATCTCTTCGGAAGAACTTTCGGGCCGGGGCCTATGAAAAACTTCCAGAAATCCCTGGCCTGGCAGTGCTACCGAGGAGCTTTTCCAGTTCGGGATAAACTCTACAGGCATGGAGGTGCCGTCAGCCGGCCATGTCCGAGATGCGCGAAGGGCGACGAAACCGTCCTGCACGCACTCGTCCAGTGTCCGAGCATTGCCCGTGAGGATTGCCCTGCCCTATTCCTTTATCCGGGAAGGGCAGGCAATTTTTAACTTCTGGTGGCCATGGCG
>OZ024761.1:28130492-28132992 GCA_964016885.1 Eledone cirrhosa
GTAGAGGCAACGAGAACTGCCAGGGACGACTGGTCCGGGGTTGATCTGGAGATACTGCTCCAAATCAGACCCGAAAACGTAAAAGCAATCCCGGACCACATCCGCCTCCAAAACGGGAGGGTGTTGCATATAATGACTGAGGGCAAAAGGCCGCATTGTTTCCTTTGTGGGGAAACGACACACTTGCGAGCCTTCTGCCCTCAACTGCCGAAAAGCGCAAGGGGTCGAAAGATTCCACTGCTGGCGACGCCGGGACAAGGACCACCAGCAACACCGTCAACAATGGAACCACCAAAATTGCACACCTAGGGGGGAAACGAGGAAAGCTCTCCCATCCCCCCCCCAAAAAAAAATACACACACGAACAAGAACATAAACACTCACTCAGACACAAACACGCTCACAGCCACAGACCCCTCATCCTCCAGCAGTGAAGATGAGGGAAAACCAAAGTCCCCCAAAATACAAAAAACAAAACACAAAAAAAAAAGAAATCCACAAAGCACAAACACCCCCACAAAAAAAAATACACACACCACCCACACAAACATTTTCCCCACAGCATCACCAACACAACCACCAAAATCCCCCAAACGCAAACAAGCTAAACAGACACAAGAACAAATAGACACACAAACATCAGAAACTACAGACACCCACCCACAACAAACGCAGACACAATAGAAACAACACTAACAAAGCTATCACCACCACAATCACACGAACAAATAAAACCCGAGCAACAAAACATTAAAAACTTCGTGCTTGCCAGAAGGGCCAACAAGGAATTGATGGCCCATGTAGCACGAAGCACAAACATCGAAAAAGAGGGGGAAACATTTGAAGCGAGCACATTTCGCGTACCAGATAATTTGCTTCTGATGCGAATGTCGCTCGCTTCATACAAAGAAATTCGAAAGAGCTTTCCTCGGGATGTGGGAACCCCGAACGTAAAACCCACTTCAAGACTATTAAAGGGGTTCCCAAAAGAAACCCCACAAACCATGGAGGTCGAACCACCCGACCTTCACAAGACCCCGGAAGGTAAGTAAACCTTTCCTCTCCCATTCATCCTGCCAGCATGGCCATAAGAGTAGGAAGTTTAAATGTTCGTGGCCTGGGGTCGCCCTGGAAGCAAGGTCACTTGCTCAACGACCTCAGGTCACTAGGAATGGATGTAATTGCCATCAGCGAGACCAGAATTTCCGACACACGCGCACTGGCGCCGATTTTCGACGATTATCAGATCTTTGCATCTGTTAGTCGGCCGGGAATGGGAGGTGGAGTGGCTGTGCTGTTTAGGAAATGTCTGGATCTCGAGGTAAGGTCAATCTTCCGGGATCCTGACGGAAAGTTAGTGGTCCTGGACGTGAGCAATAGCCGGTCGGCCGGACTTCTTTAGGCGCCTGGAAAACTTTCTGCTTACGTCTCGCCCTTTACTGTTAATAGGGGATTGGAATGGCATCTTAGAAGCACGCTGGGATTGTGTGGGAGTATCTGATAGGAGCGGGGGGTGCAAAAGCCTCAAGTACCTGATCAGCCAGTTTCAACTGTCTGACAGGTACCGACTAGATTTCCCTAATGCGCCAGTATGGACCTGGACCAATCGCATAGGGTCATCTAGATCATACATAGATAGGATTTTCATTAGGAAAAGAGATAGAAATAGTGTAGGATGTCCACATTTTAAAACGGTTGCCTATTCAGATCACAAGCTTGTGATCTGTATGGTCGACCTAGATAAGACACGTAGGTTAGGACCTAGCTACTGGAAGCTAAACATGTCGTTTCCGGCACGTAAAGCTTACAGGGACCGGGTCAACAACTTAGTTAAGCAAAAGTTGACAGGGGAGGGTTGTCAACACAGGTGGTGGGGGGCTCTCAAAAGAGAGATTAGAGCAACCTCGATAGGATTTAGCAAAGAAGTAGCAATAGAGAAAAATAGAAAGGAGGAGGGGCTGATAGCTAAGTTAGACGAGGCTATTTGTAGTGGCATTGCAACAGACGTGCTAGCGGCGAGAATGGCACTAGACCATTTCTTCAATGCGAAACACGAAGGTTGCATTGTCAGAGCTAAGGCGCGTGCTCTGAGGAACGAGGGAACCAAAGCTGCCCGATGGGCTCGCTTTGCAGAGACGCAGCGTGGAAATAAAACCACAATTCGGTCTTTGACGGATCGAGATGGACACGAACTGAGCGATTCCAAGCAGATGTGTGAGTCCTTTCGCCAGCACTTTGCTCGATTGTTCGGGAGGATGGGTGAGTCGGAGACGGCGGCGGACTTCAGTCCCTACCTCGACGGCTTGCCACGCCTCTCGACGGCCGACGCTGAGCGCTGCGAAGAGCCGATAACATCAGTCGAAATTCAGGACGCCCTTGTCGGCTGCTCGAGTCGCAAGTCACCCGGTTTGGATGGTCTGCCCTACGAGCTTTACGTAAATATGCCAGACTTGTTCTCCGATCTCCTCGAAGCGCTCTACTGCAACTGGCAGCAGAACGG
>OZ024761.1:28151971-28159471 GCA_964016885.1 Eledone cirrhosa
TGCACACACATTAGCATGTAAACACATACACATATATACACTAATATATATATATACACACACACTAACACATACACAAATATCCTAACATATACACTCACACATTAACATATAAACACACACAAACACTAACATATATACACACACACACATATATACATACACACACAAACATATACACAAACACATCAACATATATACACACACACTAAAATATGTACGCACACACATATATATACACTAACATATATACACACACAAACTAACATACACACACTAACATATATATATATACACACACACACTAACATTCCCGCACACTCACACATTAACACATTAACACACACACACTAACACATACACACATTAACAGACACTAACACACACACGCACACACACATACACTCATTAACACACACACACAAACACCTGCAAGCACACATGCATGCAGATAGATATGTATTTGAGTCTGTTTGAGTCTGCCGTGTGTGTTTATATATGTGTGTGTGTGTGTGTGAACAAGACTGTGTGTGTGTGTGTGTGTGTCCTTGTCTGTTATAATATGTATGTATTTATGTGCATATTTCTATGTGTGTATGTGTACTCTTTTGTTTGTTACTGTTGTTGTTAAGTTAGTGCTTGTCGCTATTTTTGTTTTTGTTGTTGCTGTTGTTGTTGTTAGTGCTTGTCGCTATTTGTGTTGTTGTTATCACTGTTGTTGTTATGTTAGTGTTTGTCGCTATTTGTGTTGTTGTTATCGCTGTTGTTGTGATAGGTTTGTCGCTATTTGTGTTGTTATCGCTGTTGTTGTTGTGTTAGTGTGGTTGTTGTCGCTGTTGTTGTGTTAGTGTTTGTCGCTATTAGTGTTGTAGTCGCTGTTGTTGTTGTGTTAGTGTTTGTCGCTATTAGTGTTGTAGTCGCTGATGTTGTTGTGTTAGTGTTGTTGTGTTAGTGTGGTTGTTGTCGCTGTTGTTGTGTTAGTGCTTGTCGCTATTAGTGTTGTTGTGTTACTGTGGTTGTTGTCGCTGTTGTTGTGTTAGTGTTTGTCACTATTAGTGTTGTAGTCGCTGTTGTTGTTGTGTTAGTGTTTGTCGCTATTAGTGTTGTTGTGTTAGTGTGGTTGTTGTCGCTGTTGTTGTGTTAGTGCTTGTCGCTATTAGTGTTGTTGTGTTAGTGTGGTTGTTGTCGCTGTTGTTGTGTTAGTGTGGTTGTTGTCGCTGTTGTTGTGTTAGTGTTTGTCGCTATTAGTGTTGTTGTGTTAGTGTGGTTGTTGTCGCTGTTGTTGTGTTAGTGTTTGTCGCTATTAGTGTTGTAGTCGCTGTTGTTGTTGTGTTAGTGTTTGTCGCTATTAGTGTTGTAGTCGCTGTTGTTGTTGTGTTAGTGTTTGTCGCTATTAGTGTTGTTGTGTTAGTATGGTTGTTGTCGCTGTTGTTGTGTTAGTGCTTGTCGCTATTAGTGTTGTTGTTGTTATGTTAGTGCTTGTCGCTATTAGTGTGGTTGTTGTCGCTATTAGTGTGGTTGTTGTCGCTGTTGTTGTGTTAGTGTTTGTCGCTGTTGTTGTGTTAGTGCTTGTCGCTATTAGTGTTGTTGTTGTTATGTTAGTGCTTGTCGCTATTTGTGTTGTTGTTATGTTAGTGCTTGTCGCCATTAGTGTTGTTGTTGCTGTTGTTGTTATGTTAGTGCTTGTCGCTATTTGTGTTGTTGTTATGTTAGTGCTTGTCGCCATTAGTATTGTTGTTGTCGCTGTTGTTGTTATGTTAGTGCTTGTCGCTATTTGTGTTGCTGTTATGTTAGTGCTTGTCGCCATTAGTGTTGTTGTTGTTATGTTAGTGCTTGTCGCTATTTATGTTGTTGTTGTCGCTGTTGTTGTTATGTTAGTGCTTCTCGCTATTTGTGTTGTTGTTATGTTAGTGCTTGTCGCCATTAGTGTTGTAGTTGTCGCTGTTGTTGTTATGTTAGTGCTTGTCGCTATTTGTGTTGTTATGTTAGTGCTTGTCGCCATTAGTGTTGTTGTCGCTGTTGTTGTTATGTTAGTGCTTGTCGCCATTAGTGTTGTTGTTGTCGCTGTTGTTGTTATGTTAGTGCTTGTCGCTATTTGTGTTGTTGTTATGTTAGTGCTTGTCGCCATTAGTGTTGTTGTCACTGTTGTTGTTATGTTAGTGCTTGTCGCCATTAGTGTTGTTGTTGTTGTCGCTGTTGTTGTTATGTTAGTGCTTGTCGCTATTTGTGTTGTTGTTATGTTAGTGCTTGTCGCTATTTGTGTTGTTGTTGTCGCTGTTGTTTTTATGTTAGTGCTTGTCGCTATTAGTGTTGTTGTTGTCGCTGGTGTTGTCGCTATGTTAGTGCTTGTCGCTATTTGTGTTGTTGTTGTCGCTGTTGTTGTTATGTTAGTGCTTGTCGCTATTTGTATTGTTGTTATCGCTGTTGTTGTTGTGTTAGTGTTTGTCACTATTAGTGTTGTTGTTATCACTGTTGTTGTTATGTTAGTGCTTGTCGCTATTTGTGTTGTTGTCGCTATTTGTGTTGTTGTTGTCGCTGCTGTTATGTTAGTGCTTGTCGCTATTAGTGTTGTTGTTGTCGCTGTTGTTGTTGTGTTAGTGCTTGTCACTATTTGTGTTATTGTTGTCACTGTTGTTGTTGTGTTATTGCTTGTCACTATTAGTGTTGTTGTTGTTGTGTTATTGCTTGTCGCTATTTGTGTTGTTGTTATGTTAGTGCTTGTCACTATTTGTGTTGTTGTTGTCACTGTTGTTGTTATTGCTTGTCGCTATTTGTGTTGTTGTTGTCACTGTTGTTGCTATGTTAGTGCTTGTCCCTATTAGTGTTGTTGTTGTCGCTGTTGTTGTTATGTTAGTGCTTGTCGCTATTTGTGTTGTTGTTATGTTAGTGCTTGTCGCTATTTGTGTTGTTGTAGTCACTGTTGTTGGTATGTTAGTGCTTGTCGCTATTAGTGTTGTTGTTGTCGCTGTTGTTGTTATGTTAGTGCTTGTCGCTATTAGTGTTGTTGTTGTCGCTGTTGTTGTTATGTTAGTGCTTGTCGCCATTAGTGTTGCTGTTGTCCTGTTGTTGTTGTGATAGTTTTGTTGCTATTTGTGTTGTTATCGCTGTTCTTGTTGTGTTAGTGTTTGTCACTATTAGTGTTGTTGTTGTCGCTGTTGTTATGTTAGCGCTTGTCGCTATTTGTGTTGTTGTTATTATGTTAGTGATTGTCGCTATTTGTGTTGTTGTTGTTGTTATGTTAGTGCTTGTCGCTATTTATGTTGTTGTCGTCGCTGTTGTTGTTATGTTAGTGCTTGTCGCTATTTGTGTTCTTGTTATGTTAGTGCTTGTCACTATTTATGTTGTTGTTGTCGCTGTTGTGTTATGTTAGTGCTTGTCGCTATTAGTGTTGTTGTTGTCGCTATAATAAAAAAAAATAAATGTATCTTTCTCCTCATCTCCCTCTCAATTCCTTGCCACCCTACCTACACTGAATATATATATATATATATATATATATATATATATATATATATATATATACATATATACATATATACTCATATATATATATATTCATATATACTCATATATACAGTATATATATATATATATATATATATACATATATACTTATATATATATATATACACACACATATATAAATATATATATATACATATATACACATACATATACATATATATATACATATATACACATACACATATATATATACATATATCCACATACACATACACACATATATATATATACATATATATACATATATATATACTTATATATACATATATATATACTTATATATACATATATACACACACATATATATACATATATACACATACATATACACATATATATACATATAAATGTATATATACACACACACAAATGTATATATACATACATTTATATACAGACATTACAAAATAAGTACAGTAAACGAAAACAAAAACAAAAAGTCTCCATCAAAACAGATAAAAAATAACTAAAATGAAAAACTAAAAAACACCCCTAAAAAAAACATGCTACGAGACAGAAAAGGCCAGAGGTGTTGTTTAAAACAAAAAGGTGACATTATTCTATTAACCTGCTGTTTGTTAATCTGTAGAGCGCCAACTAAATTGCTGGCCAGCCGATCAGAGAGAGCAGGAGAGTGAGAGAGGTAGATAGGATGGAGAGGTAGATAGGCATGGAGAGAGAGGTAGATAGGCAGGGAGAGAGAGGGGGAATTAGAGAGAGAAAGAGAGGGAGAGAGAGATGGAGATAGGCATGGAGAGAGAAAGATAGATAGGCATGGAGAGAGAAAGATAGATAGGCATGGAGAGAGAGGTAGATAGGCATGGAGAGAGAGATAGGGAGGGAGAAGTAGATAGGCAGGGAAAGAGAGGGGGAAACGTGTGTGGAGGGTGAATGGTACTTCCAGACTTTCAGGATTGCTAAAAAGTTGCTTGGAATCTCTTGGCTTGGCTCTAATTCAACTTAGTTCTACTTGAGAGAGTCCATTAGCTCATTGTTATTCTGATGCTATTGTCTTAAGTTTTTGGCAGAAGAAAATAAAACAATCCAAAGGCTGTCCCATGTGAGGATGACAAGATTGTTGTCATTGTTGTTGTTGTTGTTACTATTACTAACATTATTATTATGCTGTCGTTGTTGTTGGTGATGGTGTATTGGTGACGGTGTTAGTGTCTTGGTGGTAGTGTATTGGTGACGGTGTTAGCAGTGGGAGTGTCTTGGTGGTAGTGTATTGGTGACGGTGTTAGTGTCTTGGTGGTAACAGTGAGGGTGATGGTGGTACTGTTGTTGTATTCAGCTGTACAGAACTGAAGAAGGGTGTTAGATGCCTTGGGAGCATGGGGTTGTGACGTCTGTAGGAGACAGAGAGAGATGTAGAGTGTTGGGAGGGGGGGGGGCATGAGATGACAATGTTAGAAAAACAAAATATAGGGAGAGGAAATCTTTCTCTAACAGAAAAAAAGGGAGGGGATATATATACACACACACATGTATATATATATATATATATATATATATATATAAAGAGAAGAGAGAGAGAGAGGTATATAAAAAGTTTATATATATATATATATATATATAGAGAGAGAGAGAGAGAGAAATAAAATACACCACAGGTGTGAGAGAGAGAGAGAAATAAAGAGAAAGGACAAAGTGCGGCACCTAAAGAAACAGAGAGAGAAAGAGAGAGAATGAGTGAGAGAGAAAATTGAAAGAAAAAACACCACGGGTGCGAGAAAGAGAGACAAAGAAGGAAATAAAGAGAGGTGTGAAATAAAGAGAGGAAGGAAATAAAGGAAGGAAAGAGTGAGCGAGAGGGTGAGAGTGAGGCACCAAACCAAAAGAAACAGAGAGAGACATAGAGAGAGGGGAGAGATAGAGAGAGAGGGTGAAGGATATAGAAAGAGAGGGAGATAGAGAGAGGGTGATATATATATCATCATCATTTCATTTTACGTCAGCTTTTCCCTGCTTGCAAGGTTGGGATGGGAACTGATTCTGGCTTGATTTCTACAGCTGGATGCCCTTCCTAACACCAACCTCATTTACAGTCAGTGCTGGGTGCTTTTTGCTGTGGCACCTCCACGACCACTTGGCAGTGGAATGATAGGGACCCCAGTCCCTATCATCTCATTTCTACAGCTGAGCAAACTGGAGCAATGTGAAATAAAGTGTCTTGCACAAGGAAACAACACATCACCCGGTCTGAGAATTGAACTCACAACCTTTCGATTGTAAGGCCAATGCTCTAACCACTAAGCCATATATATATATATATAGAGAGAGAGAGAGAGAGAGAGAGAGAGAGAGAGAGAGAGAGAGAGAGAGAGAGAGAGAGAGAGAGAGAGAGAGAGAGAGAGTGAGAGTGAAGGATATAGAAAGAGAGGAAGATAGAGAGAGGGTGATATATATATATATAAATATATATATATATATATATATATAGAGAGAGAGAGAGAGAAAGAGAGAGAGTGTGTGTGTGTGTGTGTGTGAAGTAGAAGATAAGGTAATTAATGTTAGCCAATATATTGTTTATTGGGAAGTGTACCATCAGAATGTAGTGATGTCACGGTCAGCCATTTCTCTCCAGTATACAGCAGTGACAATAATTAAATAAACCCATATATACAGACACGTGAAGAAGAAACTAAAACGAAACAAATACTTATATTAGTGTATGTTTTCCCCTGTGGTATCGTGTTTATCATTCAACTCTCGTTTTTTAAACACACATACACACTCACACACATATATATCTATATATATATAGATATGTAGATATATAGATATAGCTATCTATGTACATATGTATGTGTGTGTATATATACGAGTGTGTGTATATATATATATCATCATCATCATTTTACGTCCACTTTTCCCTGCTTGCAAGGGTTGGACGGGTCCTATTCAGCACAGCATCTATCCACTTGTCGTGGTCCTTCGTCATCTCCTCGGTGAGTTTCAGCGATCTGAGGTCTGCTCTCACCACCTCCGCCCATCTTTTTCGTGGTCTACCTCTACTGCGTCTTCCTTCTACTGGGATTTCTTGGCACTTCTTTCCCCAGCGATCATCTTCCATGCGCATCATATGTCCATACCATCTCAGCCTTCTCTCCTGCACACCACAACTTATCCCTCTTATATGTGAGTGTGTGAGTGTATGTGTATATATGTATACACACACACACACACATATATATATACACACACAAGCACATATATACATAAATATATATATATAAATATATATTTACAAATATGCACAAGCATACACATATGTATACAGTGCTGATTGCATGAAGGCTGGAATGATGACTATGTAGATCTTATGATGGTTAGTGTGATATAATGATGACTATGTAGATATAATGATTGTTATGTTGATGTAATGATCGTTATGTAGATATAATGATAGTTATGTAGATGTAATGATAACTATGTATACGGAATGATGACTATGTAGATATTATGATTGTTATGGTGATGTAATGATGGTTATGTAGATGTAATGATGAGTATGCAGATATAATGATGGTTATGAAGATGTAATGATGACTATGGAGATGTAATGATCATTATGTAGATGTAATGATGACTATGTAGATGTAATGATGGTTATGTAGATGTAATGATGAGTATGCAGATATAATGATGGTTATGTAGATGTAATGATGACTATGGAGATGTAATGATTGTTATGTAGATGTTATGATGACTATGTAGATGTATTCATTGTTATGTAGATGTAATGATCACTATGTAGATGTAATGATGACTATGTAAATGTAATAATGGTTATGTAGATATAATTGTTTCTAGATTTGGCACAAGGCCAGCAATTACCCAGTGCATTACTGGTACTTTATTTTATTGACCCCGTAAGGATGAAAGGCAAAGTTAACCTCGGCGGGATTTGAACTCAGAATGGCAAGGGCCGTAACTCTATACATCAAAGCATGGCGTCCGACCCTCTACTGA
>OZ024761.1:28166971-28169471 GCA_964016885.1 Eledone cirrhosa
GTTTATAGGGATCACCAACTAAGTATAATTTATATGGGAAATTGTTGGTGTTTTGTTTGTTTTAAAGACTCAAGTGACATTTGTGTTGGGACAACTACATTTCGAATCTAAAAATTTCCCAATGTTTATCAAGTCAACCTGATATTTACAATAATTATGTGTTCAATTTTATTGACCATTTAAATTTTAACTATTGTGAGTGGTTGTGCAGGGTGGGGACTTCAGGGCACTGCTTAACCCAGTGACCTATAAGGGTTTCTGATTTAGGCACAAGGCCAACAATTTTAGGGGAGGGAAAAGTCAATTAAACTGATCCCTGTGTATTACCAGTGCTTTATTTCATCGACCCCATAAGGATGAAAGGCAAACCTAACCTCGGTGGCTTATAATTGTTTCTACTTTTGGCACAAGGCCAGCAATTACCCCCAGTGCATTACTGGTGGCTTATTATGCTATTAAGACGGAATCAGAATGTGGAAAGAAAGAGATTTTTAAAAATTACTGTATATACTTGAAAATAAGCTGATTCAAATATAAGTCCCCACCGCATCCCACCGCACCCCCTATTTTATGCCTGAGAAATGAGCAAACATCCAGACACTATTTACAAATCCAAGCAGCTAATCAACACATTAGCCAACCCAAACCATTTTACCATCAATTTTTTCGGTCACTTATTCCTCAGCTTATATTTCAGTAGAAAAAGAAAAAAGAAACCAGAAGCAAGGAAAGTTAATTGTTGTAAGTGTAGATAAAAAAAACAACATACCTGGTGATCCTTCGTTTATCAAGATGGCTCGGTGAGCCAGGTCGGCGTCGAATGGAAGGACTACGAGATTCTCTTCTCCTGGAGCTACGACTCTGGCTTCGGCTGTAGTCACGACCATGGCTGTGTGATCGGCTCGGACTTAGTCGCCTGTTGATAGAGAAGCATATGTGTATATATATATATATATATATATATATATATATATATATATATATTAATACATATATATATAGAGAGAGAATTATTGGTGACAAAAGTGTGGTAGACAGTGTATGTATGTGCATATATATATATATATATTCACATACATACAATGTCTACCATACAACCAAAATTAAATAGAAAATATGAGTGGAACAGCAACATCACAACTTACAATTAAGGACAAAATGAAAACACACACACACATAGAACAAACAACCAACCAATAACATGTAAATAAATAAACAAATAGATAAATGAACACAAACACACACAGACACCCGGATGTGGCGCATGCGCAAACTGAGCACACAACACACACACAGAAACAAAATGGCGTAGGACAGAAGAAAGGAAAGGCACAGAAACAAACAAAGGAATCCCCAGTCACTGAAGAGGTCACAGAGTGTGTGACGAAAGGACTATGACTATATATAAACAACTATCTGGTTGTGGAACCAACCAACCAACCAGAAATTTATAAATTTGTAGATTTGTAAATTTATAAATATATAATAAATTGAAGTGAAAGCAACTGGTGCGTGTGTTTCTTATTGGCAACATGACCCTCCCAAAGTATAATATATATATATATATATATATATATATATATATATAAATATATATATATATATATATATATATGTATATATATGTCCCCCAACCCCACTCTCAAGTGTGAAACTAAAAACCATATCATTTGTACTGCCTCTGTTTTTTGTTCTTTTATTCAACTATATATGTATAGCTGGTGTGTGCATGTATATATATATAATATATATAGTATCTTTGTGAGTGAGTGGGTGAGTGTATGTATGTGACTATATATATATATATGTATATATATATATATTATTCAAAATATTAATAAATGAAAAATATTCTCATAACCAAAATATATATTTTAGTATACATATTTCAAAGGTACAATGGTGTTTCAGTACGTTTTCATCAGATAAAATATATGAGAGATTGGATATGCGATATATCGCTAAGGTTTTGATTATTCAATTCCTGTAGTGGCAGTGCTTATAATCTATTGTAAAACTGCATTCGTTGAATAATCAACAAACCATATAAACATAGGTTATATATATATATATATATATATATTTATTAATATAACAGATTAAAGTTTAAGCAAAGAATCGCTGCTTTCACCCTTAACGGGATCTTCTGAAACTTCAGAAGATCCCGTTAAGGGTGAAAGCAGCGATTCTTTGCTTAAACTTTAATCTGTTATATTAATAAATATTTGCTCTTCGGTTCTTATATATTTGATATATATTTTCCTTATCGAGCCCTCTTTGGATTTTAGTCTTCAATTTTATTATTATTACTATATATATATATATATATATATATATATGTGTGTGTAGAAGTTCTATTTAAATTGTTGGGATACAACAAGCAAATATTTTTATAACTGATATAAAGCACTCAACAAATTATTGGAGTAAAAATACGATATATTAACAAATGGAAACTATATTATATTATATTTTATCTGATGAAAGCAAACCATAATTT
>OZ024761.1:28174471-28179471 GCA_964016885.1 Eledone cirrhosa
ATCCATGCTCGGTCGTTCACGCATATATATATATATATGTGTATATATATATATATATATATATATATATATATATATATATATATGTATGTATAGATATTCATTTATTTATTTATTTATTTGTGCTTCAGCTGATATATTAACATATATATATATATCATCATCATCGTTTAACGTCCATCTTCCATGCTAGCATGGGTATATATATATATATGAACACAAACACAAATATGTATGTGTGCGTGTGAATTTGAAATATAAGTAGGACATGCATAGACTGGAGAGAAATGAAGCAGCTATGCTCTGTTGAATGTAAGTGAGATAGAGAGACTGAGCTTCGACAGAGTGACGGAGAAGCTGGGTTTAAGAGGAATTCGAGGTGGTGTGCAGAAGAGAAGACTGTGTTTGTTTGTTTGTTGTTTGTTTGAACATGTAATGTGTATGGACAATGATCGTTGGGTAAAGAAGTGACAGGAAATGCCAATTGAAAGAAGTCGTAGTAGAGGTAGACCAAGAAAGACATGGACAGAGGCTGTGAGAGCTGGCCTCAATTCACTGAGACTCACATAGGAGATGACAAAGTATCGTGATGTCAGGGAGAGAGATGTCATGCTGAGGAGGACCCATCAAGCATGGAAAAGCAGATGTAAAAATAATGATAATGGTGATGATGATGATGATGATTAATATCATTATGAAGAAAAAAACAACTAACCTTCGATAGCTGCGTGACCTTGAACATGACCTTGACCTGGATCTCGACGGTGACCTCGTCTTTCTGGACCTGGCACGAGAAAATGACCTGGAGCGACTGCGGCTACGCGAGCGCTGTTGCCGTCGCCGTGGCGATTTGCTACCAGACTTGGACTGACTGGAGCGGTAGGTACGAGACGACGATGTTTTGTGAGCAACGGGCGACGGACTTCGTGAGCTGTCAGAGGAGTACCTGGCTTTCGTGTACTTGTGCTGGGTTGGTGAGCCGCCTTTCTTAACCCGTTCGGTTGACGAATATGACAAGGAACGGCTTCGATTGCGACCACTGGCAGGGCATGGACTAGAACTTGTTTTACCGTTTTGTTTCGGTGACGTTGTCGCAGAACTGATGCTGGCCAGCAGCCCATTTGGTTTACAGCTCCTAAAAATAGACAATAAATGGTGTATGGTTATTAAACAGTTTGGCAGTATCGGTAGAGAGTCAGACGCCATGCTTTCCAGCATAGTTACGTCCCTCTATGGTCTGAGTTCAAATCCCGCCGAGGTTAACTTTGCATTTCATCCTTACGGGGTCGATAAAATAAAGTACCAGTAATGCACTGGGTAATTACTGGCCTTGTGCCAAAAGTAGAAACAATTTAGGGGCAGTGGATTGGCAGTATCGGTAGAGGGTCGGACGCCATGCTTTCAAGCATAGTTACGTCCCTTTACGATCTGAGTTCAAATCCCGCCGAGGTTGACTTTGCCTTTCATCCTTACGGGGTTGATAAAATAAAGTACCAGTAATGCACTGGATAATTGCTGGCCTTATGCCTAAAGTAGAAACAAGTATCTTATATTAATTAACTATAAATGGTATACTGTTACTAAACATTTGTGCCTAAAGTAGAAACAATTAATTAGCATTATATTATGTTTATGCATTTGTTTTGCAAGATTCTTTGTGAAATTGTGTGTTGAAACTAATATTTGTTTCTACGTTAGGCACAAGGCCAGCAATTACCCAGTGTATTACTGGTACTTTATTTTATCGACCCCGTAAGGATGAAAGGCAAAGTTAACCTCGGCGGGATTTGAACTCAGAATGGCAAGGGCCTTAACTCTATGCACCAAAGCATGGCATCCGACACTCTACCAATATTGCCAATCCACCTGTGTTGAAACTAATATTGTTATATGATCATATTGCCAGTATTGCCAATGAAAAGCAACACATGAACCATATGATTTTCACTTTATTTTTATAAGTCATTATTTGTCAGTTCATCAAAGGGCGGTGGATTGGCAGTACCGGTAGAGAGTCGGACACCATGCTTTGAAGCATAGAGTTACGGCCCTTGCCATTCTGAGTTCAAATCCCGCCGAGGTTAACTTTGCCTTTCATCCTTACGGGGTCGATAAAATAAAGTACCAGTAATGTACTGGATAATTGCTGGCCTTGTGCCAAAAGTAGAAACAATTATTTGTCAGTTCATCAAAGTTCTTTCATCACACATTCTGTGACTTCCTAAATCCTTCTATTAATTAACTAACTAATCCTTATATCAGCTAACTAATCAAGGTAAAATAATTGTTTCTACTTTTGGCACAAGGCCAGCAATTACCCCAGTGCATTACTGGTACTTTATTTTATCAACCCCGTAAGGATGAAAAGCAAAATTAACCTCGGTGGGATTTGAACTCAGAACTAAAGGGCTATAACTCCATGCTGCAAAGCATGATGTCTGATGCTATACCGATACTGCCAATTAAAAATAATACAAAATAATGGAAACAATTTATTGCTTGTTAGATACCCCCCCTCCACACACACACACACACACACACACACCACCTCCTCCAGGGTAATTTCTCTCTCTTATTTACTGCTATCTTCCTCTCTTCTTTTCTCTCTTTCTTTCACTCTCCCTCTCATTTAATGTTCTCTCTCCTCTCTCATTCAGCTTCTTCTTTCTCTCTCCAACCCATACAGATCTCTATTCTTCTGCTATCTCCCTTCCTCTCTTTTACTGATCTCCCTCCTCCCCCCTCTCTCCTTTTCTTTTACTGCTCTCTATCTCTCTTCCCCATTCTCTCTCATTCCCCCCCACCCACCCCACCCCTCTCTCGCTCTTCCACACCCTCTCTCTGTTCCATAATCTCACTCTTTCTCACTCTCTCTATCTATCAAAGTCTGTCCCCCCGCCCCCCTCTCTCTCTCTTTATTTAGCATTTTCAAGCTGCTTTTGATTTCTACTAACAAGTTACTAGAAGAAAAACAACAACAACAACAGCACATACATACATGCACACATACATAAATGGAAACAATACATAGATGCACATATACATATATATATATCTGCACACATACATGTGTGCACACAATACATATCTGCACACATACATATATGGAAACAATAAATTATATGCACACATACATATATGCAAACACACATATATGTAAACAATACATATATGCACACATACATATATGCACACACACACATATGCGCACATATATGCAAACAATGCTTATATGCACGCAGACATATATGCAAACAATACATATATATATATACACACGTTTACATTTCCTTGCAAAATATATTATTTTTATTATTAATAGCAAATAGTAATAATAATAATAATAATAATAATAATAATGATGATGCTGATGATAAGGAAGGAAGAGAGAAAAAAAAATGAAAGTAAAAATAAAAATAAAATGGAAAAAGGAACGATGTAAAGAAGGCGATGAAAAAGAATAATTAATTAAGATTTCATTCACATGTCTGGCTAATGAGAAAATGTGTTGGTGTGTGTTGCAATACTAATGGTTACTATACTAGTATATATATATATATATATATATATATATATATATATATATATATATCATCATCATTTCATTTTACGTCCGCTTTTTCCCTGCTTGCAAGGGTGGGACGGGAACTGATTCTGGCTTGATTTCTACAGCTGGATGCCCTTCCTAACACCAACCTCATTTACAGTGAGTGCTGGGTGCTTTTTTTTTTTTTCCGTGGTGCCTACACGTCCACTTTACAGTGTATTCTCAGCATATCCCTAAATATTTCTTTGTATTTATATAAGTACATATATATTTTTACTAATTAATCTCAGCTCTCAGCTATTGTCGCCCAGCCTACAGGCAAAAAGCACCCAGTATTCACTGTAAATGAGGTAACCCTTTAATGTTCAAACCGGCCAGAATTCTCTACCTCTTTCTGTTGAAACTGGCTGTAACTGGCCACCCATACTGATGTTAAGGTATTGTTCTCAAAATAAATACTTTCAAAATCTCATAGATTCGATATTATGTGAGATAATTATGCTAGGTAAAGCCTTTACCATGAAAATATAATAGCAAATATAGAGTAATGTGAATGCTAAAGGGATAAGACAACCCACTATATGTTCATACCTTGCTGACAAGCAATGTGGTGGTGCTGTATAGATTAAGTATGTGATGGTGATCTATATATTGAGTATGTGATGATGGTGGTGATGATCTATATATTAAGTATGTGGTGGTGGTGGAGCAGGTGATCTATATGTTAAATAACTACAATTGGCTACCAGGATATACATTACTAATTTAAATGAACCACTTTAACAACTAGCCATAAATCTTGAAATATAGCAAATTTATATGTACTATATATGTAAGTATGTATTTGTGTGTGAGTGTTCTAAAGTCATTTTTCTATATATGTGTGTGTATGTATGATACAATACATACAAACAAATGCACAATTATATTTATATGCACATACATACATCTGCATATATATATATATATCATCATCATTTGATTTTACGTCCGCTTTTCCCTGCTTGCAAGGGTGGTACGGGAACTGATTCTGGCTTGATTTCTACAGCTGGATGCCCTTCCCAACACCAACCTCATTTACAGTGAGTGCTGGGTGCTTTTTTTGACGTGGCACCTCCACAACCACTTTGCAGTGGAGTGATATGGATCCCAGTCCCTATCATCTCATTTCTACAGTTGAGTAAACTGGAGCAATGTGAAATAAAGTGTCTTGCTCAAGGAAACAACACATCACCCGGTCTGAGAATTGAACTCACAACCTTTTGATTGCAAGGCCAATGCTCTTACCACTAAGCCATGTGCCTCCATTATAAGTATATATATATATATATATATAAATGTTGAAGTTTGTTGCTGTGCTGATAACAGGCCTCAGATCTGTGAAGCTCGCGGTGGAGATGACGAAGGACCGTGACAAGTGGAGAGATGCTGTGTTGAATAAGACCCGTCTCAC
>OZ024761.1:28196971-28201971 GCA_964016885.1 Eledone cirrhosa
GGTGTGTGTGTTGGTCTTAGTGGTGTGGTGTGAGTGGTGGTGGTGGTGGTGTTGGTGTTGGTGTGTGTGTTAGTCTTAGTGGTGTGGTGTGAGTGGTGGTGGTGGTGGTGTTGGTGTTGGTGTGTGTGTTGGTCTTAGTGGTGTGGTGTGAGTGGTGGTGGTGGTGGTGGTGTTGGTGTGTGTGTTGGTCTTAGTGGTGTGGTGTGAGTGGTGGTGGTGGTGGTGGTGTTGGTATTGGTGTGTGTGTTGGTCTTAGTGGTGTGGTGTGAGTGGTGGTGGTGGCGGTGTTGGTGTTGGTGTGTGTGTTGGTCTTAGTGGTGTGGTGTGAGTGGTGGTGGTGGTGTTGGTGTTGGTGGTGGTCTTAGTGGTGTGGTGTGACTGGTGGTGGTGGTGGTGGTGTTGGTGGTGGTGTGCTGTGTGTGTTAGTGGTGTGGTGTGACTGGTGGTGGTGTGGGTGTGCTGTGTGTGTTGGTCTTTGTAGTGTGGTGTGAGTGATGTTGGTGTTGGTGTGAGTGGTGGTGTTGGTCTTAGTGGTGTGATGTGAGTGGTTGTGGTGTTGGTGGTGTTGGTGTGCTGTGTGTGTGTGTTGGTGTTAGTGGTGATGGTGTCAGTGGTGGTTATGTTGTTGGTCTGTTGTATGTTTCAGTGTTAGTCTTAGTTATGTGGCGTCGGTATTGTTGTATTAGAGTTGTTTAGCCAGAGGCATGTTATGATTGTTGTTGTTGCTGTTGATCTTCCATAGAAAACTACTCAATAAATGTAGTAGAGGTTAACTTTTATTCAAAGTTGATGATTAACTCCTTCCATATTAAAACTTTTTTTTTAAAAAGTAATAAAGGTTTATATAAAGGCAGAAGACAAGAAAAAAAAGGAGGAACAATAGAGAACAGATAATCATTGAGGAGTTCACAGAATGTGTGACGTAAGAACTTTGACAAACTGATGAATAACTAGTAACAAAGATAAAGTGAAGAAGTGAAAATCATATGATGTGTGTGTTTTCTTTTTATTAGCAATACTGGCAACATGACCATTCCCAAATATAATAACATATGCAATATGTTTAAACATAAATTAACACACAATAGTCTTGCTGTATGTTTAAACAAAGGCATATATGTTATGTTTATGTATAATTTAACATACAATAGTCTTGCTATCAATATTTTAAGTTGTGATCATGCCTCAGCTATTTCAGTAGCTGTATGTTTAAACAAAGGCATATATGTTATGTTTACGTATAATTTAACATACAATAGTCTTGCTATCAATATTTTAAGCTGTGATCATGTCTCAGCTATTTCAGTAGCTGTATGTTTAAACAAAGGCATATATGTTATGTTTACGTATAATTTAACATACATGAGTCTTGCTATCAATATTTGAAGCTGTGATCATGTCAAAGATATTTCAGTGGAACCCATTAAAATTTAGTGGGTGTGATTGATAGAAACAAGAGTGGGTCTGGGTAAGTTGGTATTATGGAGGTATCATGAGATTTGTTCCATGAGAAGTAGAGGGAAGAGGTGAAATGAAATGAAAGGTCAGTTACTCACTTGATAGATGAAGAGAGTGAAGATAAACTGTCTAATCTTCGACTCTGGGATGTATAAAGTTCACAGGATTTGGATTCTGTCCTGCAAATAACAAAATGTATATATGTATATATATATATATAAAGGTTTACATATATATATATATATATAAAGTCATAAATATATGTGTTTTGCAACGGGTCACTTTGTGGCTCAATGAAGAATTAATAAATTAAATAATCAGAGCTATATATCATAAAACATGTCTATAGAATCGCCAGATAAAATATATACCTTTTCCTCTCCCAATTAGTATAATTAACCATATAAAAAATCAATTAGACCAAGCTAAAAGAATAAAGGCTCCTATTAAGACATCTCCAACAAATAACCGAAAGCAGCCCCTTCGCGGCGGTTACAACGGATTATTTATCGAATATTTCTACAGCATGTATAAATCGACCAGATATACAGTCAATTAAACAGAATTAGGTGTAAAATAAACTAGAAGAAAGTGTATATATTTAATTACCTCTACCATGGTTTCATCCGCATTTTAAGACATCCGATAACAGTGGAAATCTAGAGCTTCGGATTCTTCAGGAAGTTAGCTCAAATTTAGGCAATTAATTTTCCAAAGTAATCGCGCTAAGAATACATTAAAAAATGGCTAAGAATCGTGGCAGCGGTCAAGTTAGAAAGGATGTGATTAGTAGCTTATGGCTGATAGGCTTTTTGCTAGAAAGCGCAGCCCAATACAGCCAAAATTGTATCTCAACCTAACGGGAGATTATTACATATAAAGGTTTACATATATATATATATATATATAAAGTCATAAATATATATGTGTTTTGCAACGGGTCACTTTGTGGCTCAATGAAGAATTAATAAATTAAATAATCGGAAACGGTATATATTTTATCTGGCGATTCTATAGACATGTTTTATGATATATATATATATATATATATGTACATACACATATATATATATGTATGTATATATATATATACATATATACGTACATACATATATATATATATATATGTCATCATCATCATCATTTCATTTTACGTCCACTTTTCCCTGCTTGCAAGGGTGGGACGGGAATTGATTCTGGCTTGATTTCTACAGCTGGATGCCCTTCCTAACACCAACCTCATTTACAGTGAGTGCTGGGTGCTTTTTTGCCGTGGCACCTCTACAACCACTTCACAGTGGAATGATAGGGATCCCAGTCCCTATCATCTCATTTCTACAGCTGAGTAAACTGGAGCAACGTGAAATAAAGTGTCTTGCTCAAGGAAACAACACATCACCCGGTCTGAGAATTGAACTCACAACCTTTCGATTGCAAGGCCAATGCTCTAACCACTAAGCCATGTGCCTCCATGTGTGTGTATATATATATATATATATATATATATATATATATATATATATATATATATATATATATATATATATATATATATATATATATATATATATATATATATATATATATATATATATATATATATATATATATAAATAAAAGAGAAAACACAGGTAAGCATTAAGAGAAGGATTTTATCCAGGTATTTACGACCGTTTCATTGGTAAGTGCAACCTTATATTGCTATACTGCAAATAGCAGCCACTCAATTATAATTGTTGTTCACAGTCCAAATTTTCAAAATAGTGAGTAAGTTACTCTTGAAATAATTCTTAATATGTAGAGAAAAACATTTATTTGGAATTGTATTTACTAGTATATAGAGAGAGGAATCAGAAGGTGAGGGGACAGATGGAATAGTATAGAGAGAGAGGAAGGGGAAGAGTTAGGAAGTAGAGTTAGGATGTAGAGTGACAAACTGAGATGGATGGCGGGCTTAACCTAAATACGGGACTTATAAAACCTTTTCACAAGATTAATGAAAACTTAGCATACATCAACTGTAACTCAAACCACCCACTATCCATAATTAAATCCATTCCTAGCAGCATATCCCTTAGGATCTCCCACCTCTCGTCTAACCGACAAATTTTCGAAGAACATGCAGAATACTACAATAGCGCATTAGACAAGGCAGGCCACTTAGATAGAATAGAATATATAGATGAGCGCCTCCGTAAAGTGCACACGAACACGCATAACACAAACTGCAGAAACACACGCACACACGCACTTACGCATAGAACTACAAAGTATACGGTAAATAGAAATACAACATCGAAATCAAACAAGTCACGTAGTAGAAAATATATTTGGTATACCCCATATTTAACACCTCTATTAGTACTAACCTACCCTCTACCTTCTTTAGAATAATAAATAAGGACTTTCCAGATTCACATAGATACAGCAAAATCACGAAATCTATTAGACTATCTTACTCCACGGCACCAAATCTAGAGGCACACATTAAGATGCTTAACGCTAAAAAGATACATAACAACACCAGAACACAAATTTACAACAATAACAATACAATCACCATTGAACACAACAGAATATCTAATACACAACCACCAACGAATAGGCAAACAAAACGTAACACACTTGTACAGGCATCGCAGCCCACCAATAATGCCAAAGTTGCCCATGACAAGAATTGTACATGAAACCTGTCCATTACATAATGAATGTATGCAGTCTAACCTGGTTTACCAATGCACAGTAGAATCAGACAACCAGAAATGGTATTACATCGGAGCGACTGGGAATACTTTTAAAGCCCGTTGGTATACACACCGTTACGCAATGAAACATTCCCAGCATCGTTATGTAACTACCCTTGCAAACAAGACCTGGCAACTGAGGGAAAGTAACCATCAATACACCTTGAAGTGGAAAAAATTATCGAACGCACCCCCATATCGGAGTGGTATGAGAAGCTGTCGATTATGCGACCTTGAGCTGTTCCACATCTTCTTTTTCCCCCATCCTTTGCTTTTATTTTTGTCATTATTATCTTTATCTTTTATATATATATTTATCTCTTTATATCTCCCCCCTCTCTCTCTCTCTCTATCCATCCCTCCCACTATGACCAATTTAATTCTCTTTAACTCACTCCATTCCACAACATGAGTCTACTTATCAAAACTGATCAAGGAATCCTTTCACCTCTAACCCTCCCCCCATCTCAGTTTGTCACTCTACTTCCTACCTCTTCCCCCTTCCTCTCTCTCTCTATACTATTCCGTTTGTCCCCTCACCTTCTGATTCCTCTCTCTCTATACTAGTGCATTACTGGTACTTTATTTTATCGACCCCATAAGGATGAAAGGCAAAGTCAACCTCAGCGAGATTTGAACTCAGATCGTAAAGGGACGTAACTATGCTGGAAAGCATGGCGTCCGACCCTCTAGCGATAGAAAATAATGAAACATTGCTTACAGTGTTGAATTTGTGACAAATGAGGCCCTGTGCTACTTAAGTTATAAAACCCTGTTCTTGGGCCTTGAAGTGGGTAA
>OZ024761.1:28204471-28206971 GCA_964016885.1 Eledone cirrhosa
ACCGTCTAACAACATCACAACCACCACCACCACCATCATCCCACTGACCAACAACAATGCCGGAACCACAACCAATACCACAATCAACACCATCACCACCACACCGTCTAACAACATCACAACCACCACCACCACCATCATCCCACTGACCAACAACAACAATAACGGAACCACAACCAATACCACAATCAACACCATCACCACCACACCGTCTAACAACATCACAACCACCAACACCACCATCATCCCACTGACCAACAACAACAATAACGGAACCACAACCAATACCACAATCAACACCATCACCACCACACCGTCTAACAACATCACAACCACCACCACCACCATCATCCCACTGACCAACAACAACAATAACAGAACCACAACCAATACCACAATCAACACCATCACCACCACACCGTCTAACAACATCACAACCACCACCACCACCATCATCCCACTGACCAACAACAACAATAACAGAACCACAACCAATACCACAATCAACACCATCACCACCACACCATCTAACAACAAACAACATCAAAACCACCACCACCACCATCATCAACAATACCGGAACCACAACCAATACCACAATCAACACCACACCATCTAACAACAACACAACCACCACCACCACCATCATCCCACTGACCAACAACAACAATAACGGAACCACAACCAATACCACAACCAACACGACCATCACCAACAACACTACCACTCCCCACCACCACTACCACAACCAACAACAACACTACCACAATCAACAACAACACTACCACAATCAACACCATCACTACCACAACCAACAACAACACTACCACTCACCACCACTACCACAACTACCACAACCAACACGACCATCACCAATAACAACACTACCACAACCAACAACAACACTACCACTCACCACCACCACTACCACCACCACCACCACCACCACCACCACCAACAACAACACAAAACATTTCTACATCCAAATACATCTGTCAATTCACAGGACAAATCAACAAAACCCCAGCTAACAAAAGCAGATCCTCACTGATAACAGCACAACCACTACCAATACCACCACCATACCACCACCAACACCACCATTACTGCCACTACATCCCAACCACTACCATCATCACCATCACCACCATCACCACCACCACCATCATCAACATCACCATGAAGCACAAACAGAAAACAACACCATCTATACCATCACCACCATCCTCACCATCACCACCAACACCAACACTACCACCATCCATACCATCACCGCCTCTATTATCACCATCACCATGAAGCACGAAGACAAACCTCACCAGTCCTCACCACCACCACCACCACCAACACTAGCACCATCATCACCAACACTACCACTGCCCATACCATCCCCAACACCACCATCACTGCCACCATTGTACAACACAACCAACATTACCACCACCACCACTGCCCATACCATCACCAACACCACCATTGTACAACACAACCAACATCACCGCCACCACCACTGCCCATACCATCACCAACACCACCATCACTGCCACCATTGTACAACACAACCAACATCACCACCACCACCACCACTGCCCATACCATCACCAACACCACCATTGTACAACACAACCAACATCACCACCACCACCACCACTGCCCATACCATCACCAACACCACCATCACTGCCACCATTGTACAACACAACCAACATCACCACCACCACCACTGCCCATACCATCACCAACACCACCATCACTGCCACCATTGTACAACACAACCAACATCACCACCACCACCACTGCCCATACCATCACCACCATTGTACAACACAACCAACATCACCACCACCACCACTGCCACTTTCACCATCACCATCACCATCATTACAATCATCATCACAATGAAGCACAAACGCACCCCACCCCCACCATCGATACCATCTCCAACATCCATACCACCAGCAACACCACCGCCACCGCCGCCACGACAGGTCAATGATCACCACCAACAACACCACCACCACCACCAGTTCTAACAAAACCACCATCACCATCGCCACAACAACTATCAACATCAACATGAAGCACAATCACACACCACCCCCACCATCGATACCATCTCCAACCTCCATACCACCAGCAACACCACCACCAACTCCCCCACCACCACGACAGGTCAATGATCACCACCAACAACACCACCACCACCACCATTTATAAGAAAACCACCATCACCATCGCCACAACAACTATCAACATCAACATGAAGCACAATCACACACCACCCCCACCATCGATACCATCTCCAATATCCATACCACCAGCAACACCACCGCCGCCACCACCACCACGACAGGTCAATGATCACCACCAACACCACCACCACCATTTATAACAAAACCACCATCACCATCGCCACACAACTATCAACATCAACATGAAGCACAATCACACACCACCCCCACCATCGATACCATCTCCAACCTCCATACCACCAGCAACA
>OZ024761.1:28214471-28229471 GCA_964016885.1 Eledone cirrhosa
AGCAGCCAAGGCCTTTCAACAGAAAAAGCTCTACTAACAAAATATTTAGGAACAGCAAATATTAACAAAATTAAAGATGCCATGCCTGAGCATATCAGAAACATGCGCTATTACGGGATCTTCTGAAACATATATATAGATAACGATAAACTAATGGAGCCATAGACTCTCGTTATTCCCTGTCAATAATGTGCTCAAAGGAAAAGTAATCCTGAGCTCTTTAAAATACAATATGTTGGAAAGGTTGTATGCGGTGCGATACATTGGTTGAACGCCAACTTGGATATACAGTGGATTGAACGCCAACTTGGCACGTTGGATTGAGCGACCAAACGTGAGGATTTTGTTGAATGCCAGTTTCTGCGGACCTGGCATGCTTTCAATTTCCTCATATCTGTGCCGGCTGTATATGTGCTATACATTTCTTTAACTCGTCGTACTTTCTTTTATTTTGTATTTTAGATTTTAGGTGTGTATCCCAGACCGCCTATGGTGATAAATCCCCTGGGTATAGGTTTTGGAAAAATAGTGTTATCTCACTTAACGTTTGGAACTGGAACACATCGATGTGGTTCGTAGGGTGTGGATATGATAAGGAGAATTGACCTGTTACGAGGCGATATAATTGGAGTACACCATCCCTTATATGGACTATCATACATGTAAGGCTACACCACTGCTAACCAACTATTCTTTTCACAGACTCATGCTTGCAAACTCTCTTGATCTGCCTGTACACCGTTTTTGCACTGCTTGTGCTTTGATGCATCTATGCTTTGCTTTGTCTTATATTTTTGGGGGGTTTCCGGGCTTTTTGTTCTGTATTGTTTTGTATTTTTATATTTATCTCTTTTCTTATCCCTGTATTTTTGTACTTTTTTTATTATTGTTTTATTATTTTCTTATTGTTTCTGATCATGCTGAGTAATACCCTCACTCATCCCTTGCTACCCTCTCCCAACCTCTTTATCATCTATTGCACCATTTAAGTGATACATTTTTGGTGTAATTTAAAAATTTTTAAGACATTTTATGACATTATGTGCATCATGTATTCTGTCTTTTTCCATATAGTGCTGGCCTCGGGACCCCCCTGCTGGTCCTTTAATCTTGTTCTGGTGACGCAGCCCGATGCAGCATGCAACTACTGATATACTCATGTTTATAGGCTCTGATGATTCCTGCCATGGTGTATGGATGAAACACTGTTAGCTAATAAAACAATGTATTTCTAAGCACTCTTGGTTATTCCTATAACTATAACGGCTCTGAAGTATACTAGTTATCCTACATTGAGCTAAAACCACACTGCCATACCAAGGGCAATATATCTACATGTCTGGGCATATTGATATATTTGTCAACTACTTTTGTTAACTACTTTCGTTAACTACTTTCGTCAACTACTTTCGTTAACTACTTTTCCCATCTTGACGTTATAGTCGCATATATGTTATAGAATGCCGTTAGCTTCTTGCTAAAACAATCTCTATACCTCTCATTTATATATATATATATATACATACAGGAGGCACATGGCTTAGTGGTTAGAGCATTGGCCTTGCAATCGAAAGGTTGTGAGTTCAATTCTCAGACCGGGTGATGTGTTGTTTCCTTGAGCAAGACACTTTATTTCACATTGCTCCAGTTTACTCAGCTGTAGAAATGAGATGATAGGACTGGGGTCCCTATCATTCCACTTAAAAGAGGTCGTGGAGGCGCCACGGCAAAAAAGCACCCAGCACTCACTGTAAATGAGGTTGGTGTTAGGAAGGGCATCCAGCTGTAGAAATCAAGCCAGAATCAGTTCCCGTCCCACCCTTGCAAACAGGGAAAAGCGGACGTAAAATGATGATGATGATATATATATATATATATATATATATATATATATATATATATACAAAAAGTTATGAAACGAAATGAGCTGTGTGGTTACTAAAAAGAAGGTTTAGAATGGTGGTTAGGACGGAACAGGAGGAAGAACTGGGGGGAAAAGATGAGAGAGGAAGAAGGGGAAAAAATAGGAAAGGAATAGAAGAAAAAAAGTGAACAGGTTCCATCGTGGGAAGACACAGGTGAAAGAAACATGCAAAAAAAGTAACCGTATATATATGTATATATATATATATGTATATACATATATATATATATATATATATTGGGTCATCAAATATGAAATTTGTAGAGATTTCTAGAAAAAAAAAACAAATTGCTACAAATTTCATACTTGACATACCAAATATATCACACACACTCATATATACACATATACATACATACGCACACACGTCTTCACCTTCATTTCCCCTTGTAGCAATTTGTAAAATTATTGAGTCGACAGCATTTTGTTGAATCGTGCTTCACCTCTGATTAGGTAGGTCTTGCCTGCTGTGTGTGTATGTGTATGTGTGTGCTTGTGTGTATGTGTGTGTGCGTGTGAATGTATGTGTCAACATGTGTGTGTGCTTGTGTGTATGTGTGTGTACGTGTGAATGTATGTGTACGAACATGTGTGCCTGTGTCTTTGTGTGTGTGTGTGCGTATGTTTTTGTATGTGTGTGGGTGTGTGTATATATGTGTGCGTGTGTGTAGATGTGTGCGTGTGTGTACATGTGAATGTATATGTGTGAACAAGTGTGTATCTGTACGTGTGAATGTATGTGTGTGAACATGTGTGTATGTGTATGTGTGCACGTGTGTGTATGGTCTATTACGTGCATGTGTGTTTGTGTCTGTGTGAGTGAATGTGTGTGTGTACGGGTGTATGAGAGAGAGAGAGAGAGAGAGAGAAATCCATGTGTGAGTACATATGTGCAAATGTGTACATGTATATGTATGTGTATATGTGTGTGTATGTGTGTGTGAGAGAGAAGGAGAGAGACTGTAAAGTTAGTGTTTGTGTATATTTGTGTATATTTGAGTACTTGGATTTGCACTATATATATATGTATGTGTGCGCGCACGCACGCAGTATTGTTTTTGCGTGTATTTGTACACATGTTTGTTTGTGTCTGTGCGTGTTTGTGTCTGTGCACGTTTGTGTGTGTGTGTGTGTGTGTGTGCTTGTGCATTTTAATTTTCTAAAATATCTTTCACAATGCAATTTCTATGTATGTATGCATGTATGTATGTATGTTTTTATGCATGTGTGTGTATGTATGAATGTGTGTATATGTATGTATGAATGAATGTGTGTATATATATATGTGTGTATGCACGTGCGTATGAATGTATGTATGTATGAATGTGTGTATATGTATGTATGCATGAATGTGTGTATATGTATGTATGTATGCACGTGTATGAATGTATGTATGTATGAATGTGGGTATATGTATGTATGCATGTGTGTATGATTGTATGAATGTGTGTATATGTATGTATGCATGTATGTGTTTGTGTATGTATGTATTAATATGTGTATGTATGGATGTATGTATTAATATGTCTATGTATGTATTAATATGTGTATGTATGGTTGTATGTATTAATATGTGTATGTATGTATTAATGTATGGATGTATGTATTAATATGTGTATGTATGGATGTATGTATTAATATGTGTATGTATGTATGGATGTATGTATTAATATGTGTATGTATGGATGTATGTATTAATATGTGTATGTATGGATGTATGTATTAATATGTGTATGTATGTATTAATGTATGGATGTATGTATTAATATGTGTATGTATGGATGTATGTATTAATATGTGTATGTATGGATGTATGTATTAATATGTGTATGTATGGATGTATGTATTAATATGTGTATGTATGGATGTATGTATTAATATGTGTATGTATGGATGTATGTATTAATATGTGTATGTATGGTTGTATGTATTAATATGTGTATGTATGGATGTATGTATTAATATGTGTATGTATGGTTGTATGTATTAATATGTGTATGTATGTATTAATGTATGGATGTATGTATTAATATGTGTATGTATGGATGTATGTATTAATATGTGTATGTATGGATGTATGTATTAATATGTGTATGTATGTATGGATGTATGTATTAATATGTGTATGTATGGATGTATGTATTAATATGTGTATGTATGTATTAATATGTGTATGTATGGATGTATGTATTAATATGCGTATGTATGTATTAATATGTGTATGTATGGATGTATGTATTAATATGCGTATGTATGTATTAATATGTGTATGTATGTATGTATTAATATGTGTATGTATGTATTAATATGTGTATGTATGGATGTATGTATTAATATGTGTATGTATGGTTGTATGTATTAATATGTGTATGTATGGATGTATGTATTAATATGTGTATGTATGTATTAATATGTGTATGTATGGATGTATGTATTAATATGTGTATGTATGTATTAATATGTGTATGTATGTATTAATATGTGTATGTATGTATGTATTAATATGTGTATGTATGTATTAATATGTGTATGTATGGATGTATGTGTATACAGAGCGAGCGCCACTTTGGGGGATGACTTTGGGCGAAGCTTTTCCGATAAAAAGGAAAGCAAACAAAAAAAAAATCATTTGTATAAACAAACAAACTAAACAAAACAAAATAAAATAAATATAAAAAAAGGGGCAACCTACCTTTGGGTGAGGTCGCAGGGTGCACGAGAAGAACAAGATGAGGTGGAGGAGGAGGAGGAAGAAGAAGAAGAGGAAGAGGAGGAGGAAGATGCTGACAGGGACCGTTTCTGGGGCTGGCAAACGACTGGCGGCGATTTGTAAGTGTCCTTCTTTGTTGCTGTAGCATGGTCAGCAGTGCTTTGACCAACAACAGAATCAGTAAGCAGTTTGTTGATCTTCTGGGCAGGCCGAGGGGCTCGGACATCTATGCCCTCATCAGCTGATTTGTCAGACGAGTATATTGCAGTCTCTGGCGAACTGGAAAGAAAATTTAGAGACAAATAATACATTTATAAAAAAATACAAAATAGAAATAACAACACACACATATATACATACATATTATATATATATATATTATATATATAGTTATACTTGGGGAGGATCATATTGTTGTAATAATATTGCCAGAATTAATAACAGAACACACTCACTGTTTGGTTGGTTTTCGCTTCTGTATCTTTTATATCAGTTAATTTATTCGGTTCTCAATTTTTACCATTGACTGACCAACGGTCAAAAATACAGATATAATATAGACACAAACACATATGGTCAATCAATGGTAAACATTGAGGACCGAATAAATTAACTGATATAAAAGATACAGAAGTGAAAACCAGCCATACAGAGAGTGTGTTCGGTTATTAATTCTGCCAATATTATTACAACAATATGGCGGTGGATTGGCAGTATCGGTAGAGGGTCGGACGCCATGCTTTCCAGCATAGTTACGTCCCTTTACGATCTGAGTTCAAATCCCGCCGAGGTTGACTTTGCCTTTCATCCTTACGGAGGTCGATAAAATAAAGTACCAGTAATGCACTGGGTAATTGCTGGCCTTGTGCCTAAAGTAGAAACAATTATTACAACAATATGACCCTCCCCAAGTATAACAATATTTGTTTCGACACACAATTTCATATCAAAAACCTCGCAAAACAAATATATATATATATATATATATATAAGTTATCCCGGGTTCAATCGGGGGTAACCACAGTAAGTAAGGAACTCAATACAAAGCAGAGTATAAATATTTAATATAGAAAAGCTTCTATATGACTAGAACTGTTTCATTCATGAGAAATCTAATATTATTTATACTTATATATGAATTATATATAATTATAAATATGAAAGGGTAGTATTAAACACTACCCAATTACCAGTAAGAGAAAAAGCTCAATGTAAATTATCAGATGTATTACAGAGCAGGGATACAAAATATAAAAATATGCCCTGATGATTGCAGACAGTTGTCTGGAAGAAACGATCGTCAGCAGTTAAATGCATTAAGCATGAATTTGATTGTTTTATATTTTGTATATATATATATATATATATATATTTACACATTTATATGTGATTCCCGGGCTCAATCAGGGGTAAGTAAGGTACTCAATACATTAGTAGAGTGTATACAATAACATTTAATATAGAAATGGCTTCTACAGGACTACAACTGTTTTATTTGAAGGAAATCATCGGGGCTTTCCTGGTGATTTCCTTCGAATGAAATAGTTCTCTGTCTCCCTCTCTGAACTCACCATTTCCTGAAGAAGGACTTATGTTCTAAACATCAAACCCGCTTCTACTTCCTCATAAGCGCGATGCTAATAAAACATTGTTTTTTTGCATCTTTATGCTTGTCTTGTCATATCTTGAACTATCTATCTCTCTCTCTCTCTATATATATATATAGTAATAAACGAAAAATATATACTTTATATCATGTCTATTTATTTTATCATATATAGTTCGAAGATGCAAAGTTTTATGTATAACATAAACCAAAATATGTCCTCTTCAGACAAAATACATATAATATGTATAATATTTTCATGATATGCTGGTAGACAAACACCCTGGACAGATCGGTGACCACCAAGCATATATGTGACGGCTGGAGAGAAATGAAGCAAGCATGCTCCGTTGGATGTGCAATGTCAATGTGTGTGAATGACCAAGCATAGATGAGTTGAGAGAGAAACTGAGTATAAAAGCGATAAGTTGTAGTGTGCGAGAGAGGAGACTGCGATGGTATGGACATGTGATGCGCATGGAGGAGGACCGCAGGGTAAAGAAGTGCCAAGAAATGCCAGTAGAAGGAAGATGCAGTAGAGGAAGACCACGAAAAACATGGGCGGAGGTGGTGAGAGCAGACCTCAGATTGCTGAAGCTCACAGAGGAGATGACAAAGGAGCGTGACAAGTGGAGAGACGCTGTGCTGAATAGGACCTGTCTCACCCTTGCAAGCAGGGAACAGCGTACGTAAAATGATGATGATGATACATATATATATATATATATGTAGATCCAGTCAACAAAATCTCCATACATTTTAAACATACAGCAAGTCTCCGATTTCTGAATGGCTAAATCTCGGCAGAAGGGCTCCAAGGAGTCATGATCTGGATGTGTCTTGGCCCCTAAGAGAGTAAGAAGTTAAGGGCTGAAACACTCAGTTGAGGAGCAAGGGGGATTTCTCTGAACACCTTCTCCTGTGCAGCTCTCTTGAGAATTTCTTACCATATATGTAATGTTTATATAATTTTACACACATTATATTTTCACTATAGTTTCCAGCAATTTTCTATTGTTCTGCCTGGTTTTCAATCATAATGGTTGAACAATTCATGAATTTCAAACACTAAATACAACACCATCACCACCACCACCAGCAAAAACACTATCACCGCCACACCTACAACTGAAAACAGTTGGTGAGTGTATATGTGAAAGTGTGTATACGACAGTGCGTGGGTGTGTTTGAGTGTGTGTGTGTGTGTATATATATATATATATATATATATATATATATATATATATATATACACACACACACACACATACATATATATATATATATATATACACACACACACACATATATATATATATACACACACACACTCAAACACACCCACACACTGTCGTATACACACTTTCACATATACACCCATACATATATATAAATATACATACACACAGAGTCACATTAATACATACGCATATATATATATATATATATATATATATATACACATACATATATATATATATGCGTATGTATTAATGTGACTGTGTGTGTGTATGTATATTTATATATATGTATGGGTTTCTATAGCTATATATGTGTATCAATGTGTCTGTGTGTGTGTGTGTGTGTGTATAACTATATGTCTATCAATGTGTGTGTGTGTGTGTATGTATATATATATGTGAGTGTATGTGTATATAAATATATATATATGTGTGTGTGTGTGTGTATGTATATTTATATATATGTATAGGTGTCTATAGCTATATATGTGTATCAATGTGTCTGTGTGTGTGTATGTGTGTGTGTATAACTATATGTCTATCAATGTGTGTGTGTGTGTGTATAACTATATGTCTATCAATGTGTGTGTGTGTGTGTGTATGTATATATATATGTGAGTGTATGTATATATATATGTGTGTATGTATGTATATACGTATATATATATATGTGTGTGTCCCATTTTGTGAAATGCCAACCAATAATGTTTTTTTTCATTTTTATTTCCTTTGTAACTTTTAATTCTATATAATTTCTGAAAGACAGAAAAAAAAAAAAATGTAAAATATATTTTTTTTCTCTTCTTTTCTTTTTTTTTTTTGTTTCTCTATAGTTTCTTAAAAGAGCTGCCAGACAGACTAATGGCATCGGATTGTGGGAGGGGCGAGTTATGGGGTGGGGGGTGGAAGGTGGGGTTAAATTATACTTGTTTCTAATTTAGGCAGGGGGCCAGGAGTTCGAGTGCAGGGCGAGAGGATGAGGGGAGGGGGACAAATTGATAACATGCAACCCACCAATATGTGACTGGTATTTTGTTTTATCCATCTCGGAAGGATTGAAAGGGCAAGTCGACTTTGGTAGGATATGAACTCTGAACATAAAGAGCCGTCATAAATAATTGCCACGAAGCCTTTTGTTTGACCCTCTACCGATTCAGCCAATCTACCACCCTATATTTATTGCTTAATGACATAAGGTGCCCACAAACTCATCCCCACCTCCAGCCTCCAGCATCCCACTACATTCTTTGAACTTTCTTAAGACGCTGTTGGCTTGTTGCTTAATGATGTAAGGTGCCAACGATCCTGCAAAACTCTCCCCCCCCCTCCCCATCCCATCTTTATCGTCTTATTTTTGGTATTTTGTTTCATCCCTCTTGGAAGGGTGAAAAGCAAAGTTGACTTTGGCGGAATTTTAACTCAGAATGTAAAGAGCCGTCATAACTAAATGCCACAAAACCTTTTTTTTTGTCCGACCCTCAATCGTTTCAGCCAATCCACCATCTTATATTTATTGCTTAATGACATATGGTGCCTAAGACCCTATCCTCACCTTCAACCTCCAAAATCCCTCTACATTCTCCAAATTTTCTTAAGACGCTGGAGGCCTGTTGCTTCAAGATGTAAGGTGTACTCGATTCTGTCCGCACATCCAACCTCCAATATCATCCCCACCTCCAACTACATTCTCCGAGCTTTCGTAAGATGCCGGCAGCCTGTTGTTTAATGACATAAGGGGCCTAAGACCCTATCCTCACCTTCAACCTCCAAAATCCCACTACATTCTCCAAATTTTCTTAAGACGCTGGAGGCCTGTTGCTTCAACATGTAAGGTGTCCTCGATTCTGTCCGCACATCCAACCTCCAATATCATCCCCACCTCCAACTACATTCTCCGAACTTTCGTAAGACGCCGGCAGCCTGTTGCTTAATCACATAAGGGGCCTAGTCCATGTGCTCACTTTCAACTTACAACTTCCCACCACATTCTGAGAACTTTGGGAGAAGAGGATAGGTGGGGGTAGATGGGGAAGATTGCGGTAGGTAAAGAGAAAGTGAGTAGTGGAATGAATATGGGAGGTAGGTGGGGGGGGGGTAGGGGTCGGGAAAGTGGGGGAAAGTGGGGGTGGAGATGAATATAGTATACATGTAAGACAGATGAACAGATGTAATTCATGCTTTTGCTGTCCTGTCAAACAAATGTCAATTTGTGTGTGTATGTTCGTGTGTGTATGTGTGTATAGATGTGTGTGTGTAGATGTGTGTGTATATGTGTAGATGTGTGTGTATATGTGTAGATGTATGTGTGTACAGATGTGTATGTTGATGTGTGTGTGTATGTATGTGTGTGCATGTGTTTGTAGACGTGTGTAGATGTGTGTTTATGTGTGTGTTGATGTGTGTGTGTATAGATGTGTGGGTGCATGTGTTTGTAAATGTGTGTATATGTGTGTCTGTAGATGTGTGTGTATGAGTATGCGCATAGATGTATGTGTACGTGTAGACATATGTGTGTGTATGTGTATGAGTGTGTATGTGTAGGAACAACTTTTCTTTCATTCACAATGAATAAGTGAAAGATATAAAATATTCAGGCACACACACAGATTTATACACACATATACGTGTATAAATATATATATATATATATATATATATATATATATATATATATATATGTGTATACATATATATATATATACACATACATACATATATATATATATATATATACACATATACATACATACATATATATATATATATATATATACACATATACATACATATATATATATATATATATATATATATATACACATATACATACATACATATATATATATATATATATATACACATATACATACATATATATATATATATATATATATATATATACACATATACATACATACATATATATATATATATATATATATATATATATATGTATATATATGTATATATATATATATATATATATATATATATATATATATATATACATATATATACATATATATATATATATATACATATATATATATATATATATACATATATATATATATATATACATATATATACATATATATATATATATATATATATATACATATATATATATATATACATATATATATATATATATATATATATATATATATATATATATATACATATATATATATATATATATATATATACATATATATACATATATATATATATATATATATATATACATATATATACATATATATACATATATATATATATATATATATAAAATATTAAACAAATAATGAACAAACAATTCCTTATATTAAACAAAAAAAGTTCACTATTTAACGATCGTTTCTAGGGCATATATGTGCTATAATTGGTATGCATATTTAACAGATCTATGTACAAAATTATACAAAATTATACAAATTATCAAGATTAAATATACATACCTAACTCATATATACGCCGTCTTCAGAAATAATGAAGTATATTTATTGATAATAACAACAATTCAAAATATCAGTTCAAAATTGACCAATGAAAACACAAAGGGTTAAAAAGCAGTTTGGTGTGTGTATATTTTTTTTGTTTAATATAAGGAATTGTTTGTTCATTATTTGTTTAATATTTTATCTTGACTCTGTATACCGTTTATCTTTCACCGAAATTGGATTTTCATTACATCTCTTCTTTCCATGATATCCGGAATACATTGAGTTCTTCATACGGATTGGACACTACCGTAAACTCTTGGTAGATTTATCTACATATATATATATATATATATGTATATATATATATATATATATATATATATATATATATATATATATATATATATACATATATATACATATATATACATATATATACATATATATACATATATATACATATATATACATATATATATATATATATATATATATATATATATATATATATATATGTATGTATGTATATGTGTATATATATATATATATATATATGTATGTATGTGTATATATATATATATGTATACACATATATATATATATATGTGTATATATAGTGAGGAAGAGTTGAATATTTATAATTAACACACATATGCACATATTTCCAGCTAAGCATGCACTTGCATACTTATTTAGCTTACACAAACACATACACACACATACACACACATGCATTATGCATTGAGACAAACACATACATACACACCACAGCGACATATACATACACTGCAGTGGCACATGGTAGTTAGGAAGGTATAGCTGTAGTGGTAGTTGTGGAGGTAGTAGCGGTGGTGGTAGTTGGGAAGGTAGTAGTGGTGGTGGCAGTTAGGAAGGTAGTAGTGGTGGTGGCAGTTAGGAAGGTAGTAGTGGTGGTAGTTAGGAAGGTAGTAGTGGTGGTGGTAGTTGTTGAGGTAGTAGAGGAGGTGGTAGTTAGGAAGGTAGTAGTGGTGGTGGTAGTTGTGGAGGTAGTAGTGTTGGTGGTAGTTAGGAAGGTAGTAGTGGTGGTAGTTGTGGAGGTAGTAGCGGTGGTGGTAGTTGAGAAGGTAGTAGTGGTGGTGGTAGTTAGGAAGGTAGTAGTGGTGGTAGTTAGGAAGGTAGTAGTGGTGGTGGTAGTTGTTGAGGTAGTAGAGGAGGTGGTAGTTAGGAAGGTAGTAGTGGTGGTGGTAGTTGTGGAGGTAGTAGTGGTGGTGGTAGTTGGGAAGGTAGTAGTGGTGGTGGTAGTTGTGGAGGTAGTAGTGGAGGTAGTAGTGGTGGTGGTAGTTGGGAAGGTAGTAGTGGTGGTGGTAGCTGTGGAGGTAGTAGTGCTGGTGGTAGTTGTGGAGGTAGTGGTGGTGGTGGTAGTTGTGGAGGTAGTAGTGGAGGTAGTAGTGGTGGTGGTAGTTGTGGAGGTAGTAGAGCTGGTGGTAGTTGTGGAGGTAGTAGTGCTGGTGGTAGTTGTGGAGGTAGTAGCGATGGTGGTAGTTGTGGAGGTAGTAGTGGTGGTAGTTGTGGAGGTAGTAGTGTTGGTGGTAGTTGTGGAGGTAGTAGTTGTGGTGGTAGTTTGGAAGGTAGTAGCGATGGTGGTAGTTGGGAAGGTAGTAGTGTTGGTGGTAGTTGTGGAGGTAGTAGTTGTGGTGGTAGTTTGGAAGGTAGTAGTGGTGGTGGTAGTTTGGAAGGTAGTAGTGGTGGTGGTAGTTGTGGAGGTAGTAGTGGTGGTGGTAGTTGGGAAGGTAGTAGTGGTGGTGGTAGTTGGGAAGGTAGTAGTGGTGGTTGTAGTTGGGAAGGTAGTAGTGGTGGTGGTAGTTGGGAAGGTAGTAGTGGTGGTTGTAGTTGGGAAGGTAGTAGTGGTGGTGGTAGTTGTGGAGGTATTAGTGGTGAGGGTAGTTGGGAAGGTAGTAGTGGTGGTGGTAGTTGGGAAGGTAGTAGTGGTGGTGGTAGTTGGGAAGGTAGTAGTGGTGGTGGTAGTTGTAGAGGTAGTCGTGGTGGTGGTAGTTGTTGAGGTAGTAGAGGAGGTGGTAGTTAGGAAGGTAGTAGTGGTGGTGGTAGTTGTTGAGGTAGTAGAGGAGGTGGTAGTTGGGAAGATAGTAGTGGTGGTGGTAGTTGGGAAGGTAGTAATGGTGGTGGTAGTTGTGGAGGTAGTAGTGGTGGTGGTAGTTGTGGAGGTGGTAGTGGTGGTATTAGCTGTGGTGGTAGTAGCTGTAGTGGTAGTAGTAGCTGTGGTGATGCGTCAACCAACCAAACATTTCTAGTTGATGCACATGTAAATGTTACACACATTGCTGAACATGTTCGTTGTGTTGTCTGAATCAAAGACATTGGTGGTGGTGTTGGTGTTTATGGTGGTAGTGGTGGTGGTGGTGTGGTGATGGTGGTGGTAGAGGTGATAGCAGTATTGGTGGTGGTGTTTATGGTGGTAATAGTGGTATTGCTGGTGGTAGAGGTGGAGTTTATGGTGATGATGGTTGTGATGGAGATGATGGTGATAGTAGGGATGTGGTGATATTTATAGTGATGATGGTTGTGGTGGTGGTAGAGGTGGAGTTTATGGTGATGATGGTTGTGATGGAGATGAGAGTGATAGTAGCGATCTGGTGGTGTTTATGGTGATGATGGTTGTGGTGGACATGATAGTGATGGTGGTGATTTGGTGGTATATATGGTGATGATGGTTGTGGCGGTGGTAGAGGTGGAGTTCATGGTGATGATGGTTGTGATGGAGATGATAGTAATAGTAGCGATCTGGTGGTGTTTATGGTGATGATGGTTGTGATGGAGATGATGGTGATAGTAGTTCATGTGGTAGTGTTTATGGTGATGATGGTTGTGGTGGACATGATAGTGATAGTGGTGATGTGGTGGTATTTATGATGATGATGGTTGTGGTGGTGGTAGAGGTGGAGTTTATGGTGATAATGGTTGTGATGGTGATGATGCTGATAGTAGTGATGTTGTGGTGTTTATGGTGATGATGGTTGTGGTGAACATGATAGTGATAGTGGTGATGTGGTGGTATTTATGGTGATGATGGTTGTGGCGGTGGTAGAGGTGGAGTTCATGGTGATGATGGTTGTGATGGAGATGATAGTAATAGTAGCGATCTGGTGGTGTTTATGGTGATGATGGTTGTGATGGAGATGATGGTGATAGTAGCGATGTGGTGGTGTTTATGGTGATGATGGTTGTGGTGGACATGATAATGATAGTGGTGATGTGGTGGTATTTATGGTGATGATGGTTGTGGTGGTGGTAGAGGTGGAGTTGATGGTGATGATGGTTATGATGGAGATGATGGTGATGGTGGTGATGGTGGTGATGCGGTGGAGATGGTTATCATGGAGGTGGTGGTTGAGATGGTTGTGGTGATAGTGGCGGTCATACACTGCGCTTACACTGAATCTCCCTGAGAATAATACTATGGGCACACACACACACAAACAAACACATATACATATGTTCATGGAAGAAAATCTCAACAATGTACAGGATAATTTAACAAGTAAAGCCACTGCAATACCAGGTTGGACCAGGGGAACAGCAAAAGGACAGATGGCATGATAATCTTCTCATTCCATGGGGTTAGGCCCTCATCTAGGATGCTACATGCTGTGACACCCTCTCTGGCAGCAACCTAATGCATTCAGCTACTAGGCCAGGCTTTGCTGCCCACCAATCCAAAGAGGGCAACTGTCCAAGTATCAGCTGCTCTCTGATAGGTTTGTGGTAGTCTGTAACAGTGAAGACTTCCAGCATTCTTGGGCCCCAGACCACATTCCCATTCTGTGAAGGTAGGCTCCTCTCATCTGGGATGCTACATACTGTGACACCTTCTTTGGCAGCAACTTGCTGTATTTGTGTGTGTGTGCCAGCCCAAGCTTCACTGCTTGCCAGGCCAAAGAGGGAAAACTGTCCAAATATCAGCCACACTCTGATAGATTTGTTGCAGAGCCGGCAGCAGTAGAGACATCTGGCATTCTTGGCCCCCGGACCACACCCCTGCTCACTGCTATCGGAGCAGAATTGGCTGCCCGCTGACT
>OZ024761.1:28234471-28246971 GCA_964016885.1 Eledone cirrhosa
AACTGACTTGGTAAACACCCACAAAATTGTTAACCATTTTGCCAACAACAACCCTGAGTACCATTTTGATTTCCATGTGTCTAACACACGTGGACATGCCCACAAAGTCAGAAAACAGCACAGTTCCCATGACTTTCGGAAACATTTTTTCACGCTCAGAGTTGCTGAAGCATGGAACAAACTACCTGCATCAGTTGTTAGCTGTCGAGACATTGCATCCTTTAAGGCCTCGATGCTTCCCGAGATCCGCCAACATTACAGCTAATGTTCCCCTCCATACACATACACACATGTATACCATGACTCATACACTATTCACTTCCCTGACATTTGTGTATTATTCTATGTACTGTACATACACCTTTGACGAGTTGTAGTGCACCTGAGCACTTTACACAATAATTTCATTATTATTATTATTATTATTATATATATATGAAGGTGCATGGCTTAGTGGTTAAAGCATTGGGCTTGCAATCGAAAGGCTGTGAGTTCAATTCTTGGACCGGGTGATGTGTTGCTTCCTTGAGCAAGACACTTTATTTCACGTTGTTCCAGTTTACTCACCTGTAGAAATGAGTACTGGCCTGCCCACCCAGCCAGTGGGATGGCGTTATCTTATGGCTAAAACAGCACAACGTGCTGTGACAAGCGGCACCGATTGGCGCCCTACAGACTGGTCGGTCAAGGTGATCAAGGTGATATATATATATTATACATTATACAGTATATTGTGTATTATATATATATACTAGTGTCGCCATCAACTGCACTAATTAATTTGTATAATCCATTGGGCTACATCTTATAGCTGCCTATGGTCGTTCAATAAGTAAATATAGTCACGTCTCACTAAATGTTTTCTCTTGTATCAATGGCCGCTAGTAGTAACAATGGCATGTGATGGTGGTGGTGGTGGTGGTGGTGGTGGTGGTGGTAATGGTGGTGTTGTTGTTGGTGGTAGTGGTTGCGTTGTTGTTGGTGGTAGTGGTTGTGGTTATGGTGGTGGTAGTAGTGGTTCTGTTGGTGGCGGTAGTAGTGGTGTTGTTATTGTTGGTGGTGGTGGTGGTACTGCTGAAGTTGGTAGTGGTGGTGTTGGTGGCAGTAGTAGTGGTATTGTTGTTGGTGGTGGTAGTGGTATTGCCACCATATAGTTTTGCCGGTGGCTTTTATGATTTGAAGAACCCTGAGGTTCTTTCCACATTTGATGTATTATGTGTGTGTGTGGGGGGGGGGGGGGGTTCCGGTAGAGTGGTAAGGCTAGTGGTAACTCTAGTGGAGTGTTAAGTCTAGTGGTAACTCTAGTGGAGTGGTAAGTCTAGTGGTAACTCTAGTGGAGTGGAAGAGGTTAACAGGAAGAAAAAAAACGCGGCTTAGAACAATTTCCAAGTCTTGTGGGTTTTTGAGGTTTTTGTTGTGATTAGACTATAGAACAGGGTTGGAATTGCCTAAGACTATGATAGAGTATCAGTAATTTACTGACATTTGTTGTGATTAGACTATAGAACAGGGATGGAATTGCCTAAGTCTATGATAGAGTATCAGTAATTTACTGACATTTGTTGTGATTAGACTATAGAACAGGGATGGAATTGCCTAAGACTATGATAGAGTATCAGTAATTTACTGACATTTGTTCAATAGATCAATCAATACCAATGTTTGATCTTCAATTTAAATTCCCAATACAAATCATCAAATTAATTTGAATTGACTTAATCTATGTTCTGTTCTCCATCACCACCCAGCACACACTCCTGCCTAATTGTGTTTCCTTAACAAATGTTGTTGTTTTTTTGTTGTTGGTTGTTGTTGTTTTTTTTGTTTTGTTTTGGCCCCATTTGAGATTCAAAATTACACCAAGTTTAACCAACCAGGGATTTCTGTTTGAAGAATTCTACTTCTGTTTCTCCTCTCAATGTGAGAGGTGGGGGCTGCTGGTAAGTTGGGGTTTACGGCAGGTGGGGGCTGGTGGTAAGTGGGGTGGGTGGGCTGACGAGAGGTTGGGGGGACTTGCGGGAGTGGGTGTGGGTGGAAAGTTGGGACTTGTGGGAGGTGAAGGCTGGTGGTAAGTTGGGGTTTGTGGAGTTGGGGGCTGGTGGTATGTTGGGACTTGTGGGAGTTGGGGGCTGGTGGTAAGTTGGGACTTGTGGGAGTTGGGGGCTGGTGGTAAGTTGGGGCTTGCTGGAGGTGGGTGTGGGTGGTAAGTAGGGTGGGTGGGCTGAGAGGTTGGGGGACTTGCGGGAGTGGGTGTGGTTGGTAAGTTGGGGCTTGTGGGAGGTGGGGGCTGGTGGTAAGTTGGGGCTTGTGGGAGGTGGGGGCTGGTGGTAAGTTGGGACTTGTGGGAGTTGGGGGCTGGTGGTAAGTTGGGGTTTGTGGGAGGTGGGAGCTGGTGGTATGCGGGGAGGGGTTAGATGTGGGTGTGTGGGTGTGTGTGGGGGGTGGGGGGTGGGGGGTGATTAAAGTGTTCAAACTTGTGTTTATTGAGTTGAAGCAACACTTAAAGTTGTGTCTGCTGGATCAGAGGTGAAAGGTGATAATGGGGATAACTAGCTGGAGGGAGGTTTGGACTAATCAAATGTTTTGAAATGCCATAAGGTATACAGGAAGTGGTGGAGGTATGTGGCATAAGGTATGGAGTATATATCTGTAGTAGGTGTATATAGTATATATATATCTGTAGTAGGTGTATGTAGTATAAGCTGTATATATATAGTATATGGTGTATATATATATAGTAGATGTATATAGTATATGATATATATATATAGTAGTTGTATATAGTATATGATATATATAGTAGATGTATATAGTATATGATATATATATATATATAGTAGATGTATATATATATATAGTAGTTGTATATAGTATATGATATATATAGTAGATGTATATAGTATATGATATATATATATATATAGTAGATGTATATAGTATATGATATATATATATATATATATAGTAGTTGTATATAGTATATGATATATATATATATAGTAGATATATATAGTATATGATATATATATATATAGATGTATATAGTATATGATATATATATATGTAGTAGATGTATATAGTATAAGATATATATATATAGTAGATGTATATAGTATATGATATATATATATAGTAGATGTATATAGTATATGATATATATATATATAGTAGATATATATAGTAGATGTATATAGTATAAGATATATATATATGTAGTAGGTGATGTCAATTAGTTTCAATCACATCCTTAACTATTTCTGATGGTTTTAAGGGGCCAAGTATGCAATACAAGAGACAGCTAGCATAGACCTTGACGGGGGGGGGGGGGGGGGGGTTAACCAGTTAAATGTGGTGGTGGTGGTGGTTTCGGGACAGAACGACTGGTGGCTGTGGTGGTGTCCGGGACAGGAAAATGATTTGTGGCGATGGATGGTGGCAACAGTGGTGGCGTGATGGTAGTGGTGGTGGTGGTGGTGGTGTTAATGGTGATGGTGGTGAAGGTGGTGGTAGTGGTAATGGTGGAGGCAATGGTGGTGGTGATGGTGGTGGTGGTGGTGATGGTCGAGGCAATGATGGTGGTGATGGTGGTGGTGGTGGTGGTGTTAATGGTGGTGTTGGGGGTAATGGTGGAGGCAGTGATGGTGGTGGTGTTAATGGTGGTGGTGGTAATGGTGGTGGTGATGGTGGTGGTGGTGGTAATGGTGGAGGCAATGATGGTGGTGATGATGGTGGTGGTGATGGTGATGGTGGGGGTAATGGTGGTGTTGGGGGTAATGGTGGTGTTGTGGTGGTAATGGTGGTGTCAGTGATGTTGGTGATGGTGGTAATGGTGGAGGCAATGATGGTGGTGGTGGTGGTGGTGGTGGTGGCGGTAATGCTGGTGGTTGTGGTTGTGGTGGTAATGGTGGTCGCAGTGATGGTGGTGATGGAGGTGTTGGTGATGTCGGGTGACCGGAGAATGATTGATGGTGATGATGGTGGTAATGGTGGTGGCGGTGATGGTGGTGGTGGTGGTGTTGGTGACCGGAGAATGATTGATGGTGATGGTGGTTGTAATGGTGGTGGCGGTGATGGTGGTGGTGGTGGTGTTGGTGACCGGAGAATGATTGATGGTGATGGTGGTGGTAATGGTGGTGGCGGTGATGGTGGTGGTGGCGGTGATGGTGACCGGAGAATGATTGGTGGTGATGGTGGTGGTAATGGTGGTGGTGGTGTTGGTGACCGGAGAATGATTGGTGGTGATGGTGGTGGTAATGGTGGTGGCGGTGATGGTGGTGGCGGTAATGGTGTTGATGGTAATGGTGATGGTGATAATGGCGGCGGTGGTGATGGTTGTGGTGTGACAGGAGCATGAGTGGCTGTGATGGTGATGGTGGTGATGGAAGTATTGGCTCAGTAGAATCATTAGTATTTGTGTCCAATAAAGCAGTGAATCCCGTGATGTGTACCTAACTAATGGCTGAAAAATTACAAACCAGTTGAGCTGTTGTTCAAATATTTGCTTGAAACCCTCTGTAAAAGATGGATTTCCGTTTTTACTAAACACCATCTCGTTTTCACATGGAAGTCTCTGACATTTTAGTATTTAGTCTTCAGCCTGTGTGTGGCGACATTGGACTAGTTTGGAGTTAAGGAGTTGTTTAGCCCTAGGTCAATAATCAATTGAGAAAGGCCTTTTATTTTTCTCAAAGATATTCCAGCCTTGGAATATGTTTGAGGTAAAGATTTCAAAATCAAAACTTAAGTTCAATTTAACCCTTTAGCATTTACATTACTCTATATATATACTATTGTATTTTCACAGTTAACACTTTATTTCACATAATTATTTAGCAAAATATCAAATCTATGAGATTTTTATATTATTTATTTTGAGAACAATAACTTAACATAAGTATGAGCAGCTGGTTAAGGCCGGTTTGAACAGAAAGAGGTGAAAAAACGTTTCGTACACTAGTCCATTAGAATATAGAATGAGATAGAGAAGAGAGGGTGTTTGAGAAAGAGAAGAATATAAAACAAAGATAGATGAGAGTAAGAAAAGAAAATACACAAGTTAAAACGGTAGATAGGCAAGAAAGAAAGTGTTGTCGAAAGTCAGTGCATACGCACGTGTGTGTGTGTATATGTGTGTGTATGTGTCTGCATGTGTGTGTATCTATATATATACTTGAGTATGGTGCGATCTCCAATAGGATGTGTCTTTCTCTCCAAGTACAGCCATGGTTATTCATACTTTTTCATAAAAAAAGCAACATCAAAATCAATGTAAATTTTAAAACCTGTAAAACTCATCAGACATAGAATCTAAACCACAAACATTAAAACTGGCATGGTTCCTGAATTTTCTCTTTGTTCTTTCATTGCATATTCTAATGTTGCTCTTGACGACACTAAATTTCTTAAAGGCTGCACAGTTATTGCTCTTTTCAGCAAATTCTATGGCTTTAAATTTTAACTTCCCACTGTGTAAGCAATATGTCTTTTTTTTTTTTTTTTATACATATCCACGATTTTAAACCATTTTAATGGTTTCTAATTTAGGCATATGACCAACAAGTTTGGGGAGGGAGACGGGGGAAATCTGTTATATCAACCCCAGTTTTTATTGGTACTTTGTTTTATCAACCCCTGAATGATTAAAGGTAAAGTTTACCTTGGTGAGAGTTGAACTCAGTCATGGATCTTTATTTTCAAATTTCAAATCCTGCTGAGATCAACTTTGACTTTTATCATTCCAGGGTCGATAAAATAAAGTACCAGTTCAGTCCCTGTGGTCGATTCTTCCTCTATATCTCTTTCTCACATCCTCTCCTCTATCACACACACACACTCTTTCTCTCTTACCCTGGAAGAAATCAGCTGCGTTTAGACCTAGAGAGGAGATGGGCTACGCCAAGTTTAAAAACGCCCCAAACAAGCCACCGGATTTCACTATGACTCACCACCCAACCAAAAATAAATACAACATACATACAAATATGTATTCATAGATACATATATACGGAGTAGGCAGACCCAGAAAAACCTGGGACGAGCTGATAAATTCCGACCTCACACACTTACACCTCTCCAAGACAATGTCACTGGACCGAGACCTTTGGCGGTACTCAGTAATAGAGAAGACCCGCCTTACCTAAATACAAAGTAAAACCTACTATAGTCAGTAGGCACCTCTAACAAAAATACACCCCCGTCCCACTACCCCCACCCCATCCACACCACCCCTTTCAATGTAAAGTTATGTTGGTGCCACAACATCCAGGCTGAAACAAATGAGATCGTGTAGGTGTCACGACAAAAAAACACACAGTCCACACTGTAATATGTGGCCGTGTAGGCAACACGGTAAAAACCTCCCAGTTCCACACTGTAAATGTGGTTGGTGTTAGGAAGGGCATCCAGCTGTAGAAAACCTGCCAGACAGTCCTATGCGAGCAATGACAACCACTCTTGCCTCAAGTGGGAAAACTCCCGTCCAAACCCATGCAAGCATGGAAGATGGACGTTAAACGATGATGATGATGATGATGATGATGATGATACCTACATACACACATATTCATACATACATAAACACACATACATACATAGACACACACATACGTATATATATTCGTAGATAAATAGATAAATATATACCTACATATATAGATACACATATACATACATACATGAATACATTCAAACATACATACATTGATAGATACACGCGTACACACACACACACACACATAAATACATACATGCACATACACACATTCATACGAACATACATCATAAATATATCATACATACATAGACATACACATACATACAGATATATGTTTGTAGATAAATATATACCTACATACATACACATATTAATACATGCATACATCATACATACATACATAGATGCATGCATACACGCACACATACATACATTCATACATACATACATTCATATATACAATCATACATACATAATAAATACATGCGTACATCATACATACATAGACACACACATACATACAGATATATGTTTGTAGATAAATATATACCTACATACATATGCATTCATACACACGTCATAAATACATGCATACATAGATACATGCATACACACACGCATACATATATCATAAATACATACATAAATACACACACACACATACATACATATACATATATACATCATAAATACATACATATATATATATATATATATATATATATATATATATGTATATATATATATATATATATATATGCATATATATATGCATATATATATATATATATATATGATATGCATATATATATATATGCATATATATATGCATATATATATATATATATATATATGCATATATATATGCATATATATATATATATATATATATATATGCATATATATATATATATATATATATATATATGCATATATATATATATATATATATATATGCATATATATATATATAAGCATATATATATATATATATGCATATATATATATATATATAAGCATATATATATATATATATATGCATATATATATATATATATATATATATATATATATATATATATATATATATATATGCATATATATATATATATATATATATATATATATATATGCATATATATATATATATATATATATATATGCATATATATATATATACATATATATATATATATGCATATATATATATATACATATATATATGCATATATATATATATATATATGCATATATATATATATATACATATATACATATATATATATATATATATATATATATATATATGCATATATATATATATACATATATACATATATATATATATATATATATATATATATATATATAATGTTTTAAATGGCCATAATTACTGAACCAAAATGAAACCTCCTTCATTTAACTTTTAATATTTATTTGATATTTCTTGAAAACGTCGGCCTACCACTCTCATTTCAAGTGGCTTCACTTCAGCATAAGATACCTATTATCAATACCATAGTTTATCTTCCCCTTTTATTTCATATATAATCAGTCGTGTCCTGGAAGCTGGCTAAATCCTGCGGACACAACCTTTCTAATTGTCTGTAGACTTTAATACCTTCGGTAATTCTTGGCAATTTGTTCAGCCAGCCTCAGCTCCTACTTTCATCTGGTGTTATAAGACTGCTTCCCTAATCAGTTTTATATGTTAAATTACATAGTGTTTTTGGATGTTTAGCACCTCATTATTGTGAAATATATCTTTGTAAACGTAGTAAATTTGACAGTCAGACATGTCACATACATACATAAATATATATATATATATATATATACACAAAGATATACACACACACACACACACACAGTTAAAAATATATATATATTTGTGCGTGTGTGTATATATATATATACACACACACACATATATATATATATATATATATATATATATATATATATATATATATATAATATGCATATATACACATATACATATATATACACACATAGACACATTCAGATGCACACACACACGCAAGCAGATCTCTATGTATGTATCTAGCTATATCTATATTGATATATATATATCCATCTCTCTCTCCCTATATATATATATATATATATATATATATATATATATATATATACACACACACACACACGCATATATCTAAAAGGTAAACAGAAATAACAAAAATAATAAAACAAACGGCACAATACATGGAAGAAATGTATTGAAATAGCAGGAAGAATGTCTTAATGTTTCAGACACATCTATCTATATATATATATCCATATATAGTAATAACGAGCCAGGCAATAAGATATCGCCTATATATATATATATATATATATAATGGAAAAATTTGAACAGGGACAAAACAGAGAGGCAGTACAACGAATGTTTATTAATTTCATGCTCTGGAGAGTGGGGTGTTGGTGGGGGACGACGTTTCGGGCATAAGCCCTTCCTCAGGTGAGAAGTGTGTGGGAACAGAGTTCAAAGGGTGTGTAGGGGAGTGGTGGAGAGACATATAGCGAAAGGAGGCAATGCGTGGAAGGAAAGACCAAGTGTGGGAAGGTGTGTAAAGTTCGGAGAAAGGTCACGGCGGATTAGATCGGGGTTGAGCCGGTAGTTAAGTTATGTTCCAAGGAATGGAAGCCGTGTGAGCGTGTATTATATATAATGGAAAAATTTGAACAGGGACACAGACAGATCCACAGAATGATTGCGTCTCAAGCTGTCTGCCGGGGAAACAATTGTAAGACACAATAAATTGAGTTCAGATGCATCACTGATTTTTTCGTTTTCTATTCTATATATATATATATATATAGTGTGGAAAGTGGACGTTAAACGAGGATGATGATGATGATATAGAATAGAATAGAAAACGAAAAATCAGTGATGCATCTGAACTCAATTTATTGTGTGTTACAATTGTTTCCCCGGCGGATAGCTCGAGACGTGATCATTATGTGGATCTGTCTGATTCTGGACCCGCAGGTTCGACGGACACGTCTGATGATTTCAGAGCATATTCTCTCATATATATATTCTCCAGTGTTAATTTATGTCATCCATCTCCAACAAATGTCCTTGTAGTATTGCTTTACAACCAGCTTCACTTTGAGTTCAAATCTGGCCAACTTCAACTTCAACTTTTGTGTAGTTAAAATAAAGACCAATTCAACGACTGGGTATATTTCACTTTCTATAAAACACCCTAGATATCAACTGGACTGTAATAGAACACTTTAAATGATTTGATTATATATTTATTTACTGTCACCAAATCTACTGTGTATATATATATTTTTATATATATATATATGTAAAAGGTAAACAGAAATAACAACACAATCAGTACAGTATATAGAAGGAATATATTAGGTTAACGCTTGAAATAGCAGGAAGAGTGTCATAAAGTTTCGGACACTAGAATTTGCTGGGGTTACGTTCCGAGAGCCCCTGCAGGGTGAAAAACCTCGAATATTGGATGTGGTCGATAAAAATATGTATAAATGCATTTTGCATATACTACACACACACACACACATACATATATACATACATGGTGGCTGCCAACTCGTTTTCGAGTACGGCCACTACTTTATATCCATGTAGGAGAACCCCTACCGATGCGCTGAACGACTGTGACTTTTTAGTCCAGCCAGCGACTTGAAAACACTACACTTGTGACAATTATTGACACATAGTGCTGGGCCCATGGTACCATGTGATGACAAGTGCAGAGAGATCTCCAGATATAAAGCAATGCCTGTGCCGTGAAGCTTTTATAGTGAGAAAAGGCACTGCACAAAGCCAGTCCCACTCTCTTAACCAAGATGATATTTACCAAAAAGAAGAACAAGTCAACATCATTGGATACCATCAGGGTTGCAGGTGTTATATCAGAGTTTTCCTTCTCCTAGAATTCTGCCTTGACAAAGGCTAAGGGGTCATACATACATACATACATATATGGGCTGAGGGCAATTACATGCAATTTTAAGCCCTACAATGTCAACCATAACTTTGCATCTTGAAAATTCTTCTCCTCGTCACTAGCCTGGATAAGGTGTCTTTGTCAAAGACCAGCAATTGGCCATCTACACCTGGCACCCTTCTCCATGACAATGATATTGTCCAAATGAAAGATAACAGCTGATACACCTTGACATGAGTGTCAACCCAATTCATCACTCCCCTTCCTCCAACTGCTGGGAATATAATAACATGAAATAAAATGTCTTTGTCATGGACACAAGGCACCCGCATGCCACTCTGGGCAGTCAACTCACAACTATAAGGTTGTGAGCTGAACACTCTAACCACTGGACCATACATAACATTATTGTTAGTAGTAATAATATATATATTGAAGTGGACAATTCACATTCCATAAATCAAAGTCACCTCTCTGATCTTTGAAGATAATATACAATGATCTTGATAAGAGGATCAGACAGGTGAAACGTGAAATTAGGAAATATAGAGGGACTGCTTCATTAGATATATTACCTTTATTATCGAGTTCTCTTTTTTTACTTCTAGTTTAAACCAATATATTTGCACACCCCTCCCCCCAACACACACACACATATATATATATATATATATATATATATATATATATACGTTCCGATTTTCTTATGTCATTGTACCTATATATACATACACGCACGCTTTGAATATATTTTGACACAGCAATATTTACTGATATATTATTGTTTTTCTTATATTGAACATTTTTTTAAATTTGAAGTTAGTCGAGCTGGCTTAAGAACCTAACGATGTGCTATTTTTAGCACTCCTGTTGGCCTGTGCATTTGCAATAAAATCCAATCTCTCTCTATCTCTCTCTCTATATATATATATATATATTTTTTTTTTTTTCATCATTTTTACGTCCACTTTTCCCTGCTTGCAAGGGTGGGACAGGAACTGATTCTGGCTGGATTTCTACAGCTGGATGCCCTTCCTAACACCAACCTCATTTACAGTGAGTGCTGGGTGCTTTTTTGCCGTGGCATCTCCACGACCACTTTACAGTGGAATGATAGGGACCCCAGTCCCTATCATCTCATTTCTACAGCTGAGTAAACTGGAGCAATGTGAAATAAAGTGTCTTGCTCAAGGAAACAACACATCACCCGGTCTGAGAATTGAACTCACAACCTTTTGATTGCAAGGCCAATGCTCTAACCATATATATATATGCTCTAACATATATATATATATATATATATATATATATATATATATATATATATATATATACATATATACATATATATCTATATTAAATATTGTATATACTCTACTATGTATTGAGTACCTTACTTACTGTGTTTATCTCCGAGTGAACCTGGACAACACAAAATATAACTACTCCATTACCAAAGGTTTCTGGATCAGAGTCGATAATAATATAAGTCTGGATTGGCCGTCAGACATAGATGTTTGCTTTTCCTTTAGAATTACCTAACATATATATATATATATATATATATATATAACAAAGAACAATGATGCCAGGTGGACCATAACACACCAGAGTACTCAATGTTTAGGGTACTAGTGTGGGTAATAGGAAATGAGTCAGGAGGACTCCGACAGCTGAGCTCCGGCCGTTCAGATCTAGCTGTCGAAATGGCCAGAGCTCAGCCGTTGGGGTCCTGACTCTTTTCCTATATATATATATATATATATATATATATATATATATATATATATATATATACATATACATATGCATGAATATATGTGTGATTAGAGGCTTGATTAGAGGCATTTAAGCAGGAAACTCCTCACCCTCCAGATATTAGTACAGTGGCACATTATCAATGTATTATGAGTCTGATGAACCTGGGACTTGGAGTATCAAACCGTATTGTTATATAATTATTTTGTAGTAGTGAAGGGTTTGAACTGAATCATCAGTGAAACACGTGTAACGAAAACCAACATATAATTAACTGATCTCTAACTTAGTAG
>OZ024761.1:28251971-28259471 GCA_964016885.1 Eledone cirrhosa
ATGTTCTGACATGTTTAATATTGTTTTAACCTATTTTTTTCTTACTACGATAAAATTCCGCGAACTTTTTTATCCCCCCTCGTATATATATATATATATATGTATATATGTACATGCATATATTGTATATATATATGTATATGTATATATATTTATGTATATAAATGTATATATATATGTGTATATGTATATATGTATATATAAATATATATATGTATATATATACATATATACATATACACATATATATATACATTTATATACATATATACATGCAGGGAAGAGCAGACGTAAAATGATGATGATGATGTATATATGTATATATACTATATGCATGTATATGTATGCATATATATATATATATGTACTTTACTTACGATATAAATCTTACTTGTAGTTTTTCTACTTATTTCTGTCAAATGATAAATTATTGCATTCGTTGTTTTTTGTCATCCTGTCACACACTCTCTCTCACACACACACCACACACACATATATATATATATATCTATGTATGTATGTATATATATAAATCATTGCATTCTTTTTTTTTTTGTAGTGGTATCATATATATAATTATAATATATATATAAATTACTGTATTCATTTTTTGTCATCTTTCCACATATATGCATGTATATATATATGTATATATATATATTTATATATATATATTCATATTTATATACATATACAAATTTATATACACATATATATATAGACACACACACAGACATATATATATATATATATATATATATATAGATGTGAGAAAAACCACAGTCCCCCATCTCAACTCTCCTTTTGAAAAGCAGAAGAACTGCGAAACCGGTAAAGGAACCAAATAAATAAATATATATTTTTTCAAAAAAAGACTCCAGTTGCATTTTTGATTTCATCTTTTTTCCTTATACTTTCACTCGTGTAGGACACCTCGGTAATTTTTCATTTTGTAAAAAAACCCTCACTTTCTTATACATATATATATATATATATATATATATATATATATATATACACACATACATATATACATATATATATACACACATACATATATACATACACACACACCCACACATATATATATATATATATATATACACACATACATACATTCATCATCATCATCATTTTACGTCCGCTCTTCCCTGCTTGCAAGCGTGGGACGGGTCTTATTCAGTACAGCATCTCTCCACTTGTCACGGTCTTTCGTCATCTCCACCGTGAACTTCAGTGATCTGAGATCTGTTCTCACCACCTCCGCCCATGTTTTTCGTGGTCTACCTCTACCACGTCTTCCTTCAACTGGCATTTCCTGGCACTTCTTCACCCATCGGTCATCCTCCATGCGCATCACATGTCCATACCACCTCAGTCTCCTCTCCCGTACACTACATTCTATCCCTCTCAGACACAGTTTCTCTTTCAACACATTCATGCTGGGTCGTTCACGCACATTTACACTGCACATCCAACGGAGCATGCTTGCCTCATTTCTCTCCAGCCGTCGCATGTTCTCTGCAGTTGCTGCCCATGTCTCACCACCAAGCAGCATTGCGCTCCTCACACAGGGCATCATATAACCAGCCTTTCGTATGCAGGGAGAAACCCTTCTTCGTCAGCAGAGGAAGCAGCTCCCTAAACTTCTTCCAACTCGTCCTTATTCTAGATACTATGGCCTCGGAACACCCCCCCTCCCATGCTAATCTGATCTCCTAGGTACTGGAAGCTCTCCACCACTTCTATAGCACCCGCCTGCATTTGAAAAATGTGTCTATCAATGCGACTTCTACTGTCTAATTTCCCTGTACATCTACTGCATACGTATTTCTCCTTACCTGTTAGTTTGCCTGCTATCCCGCTACATCTCTTGTGTACCCAGTATCTGCATTGTGTGCATTTTATAGAATTTATGCCAGTTCCTTTTCTGCATATCGAACATGGCCATTTCCCTGACGGAATCAGAGTTTTGTCCTCTTTTCTACTCATCAACACTTTTGTCTTAGCTAGGTTCACTCTCAGTCCTCTTGCTTCCAACTGCTGTTTCCATAGCCAGAATTTATTCTCTAGCTCCTCTACTGATTCTGCTATAAGAACCAGATCGTCAGCATAGAGAATATATATATATATATAGTGACAAAACATAAGTCAATTGCATGAACTCATAATCCTTTATTTACTGCTATATATATTTCGATGATAGCCATTGAGTGGCTATGACCTCATCAGGCAGTTAGTCAGTTCTTAGATATGCCAGCTCTGTGTTTTTGGTGTTGATGGTTTCAGAGCCTTGGGACATAAAATAAAATAAACAAATCAATAGAATAAACAATAAAAAGTCAATAAAAAATGAAATAAATAAAATATATATTTTATATGTTATATATATTTTATTTATTTCATTTTTTATTGAATTTTTATTGTTTATTCTATTGATTTGTTTATTTTATTTTATTTGTCAGTTTATTTAGAGGGAAGGAGATCTGTCTGTCTGTCTGTCTGTCTGTCTGTCTGTCTGTCTGTCTGTCTGTCTGTCTGTTTGTCTGCCTGCCTGTCTGTCTGTATGTCTGTCTGCCTGTCAGTTTGTCTGTCTGTCTGTCTGTCTGTCCCCTGATATTTTACAAATGAACCATGTAATAATAAATACTGTAATTACTGCAGCTACTGGTGCACATTACATACACATACACACATACACACATGAAATACACATATACACACATACATACATAGCATACATATATACACAGACAGACACATAAGCATACACACACACACATATATAAACACACATAAGCATGCACACAAAATACAAATACACACACACACTGTGAGGCCCCTCCCCCTGGACCCCTGCCCCAGCCATATGCTGTAAGTAAACACTACCCAGGGACGGCTGCAAACATTAATATGCCTTCAACAAAAGGTATTTTACCAGGGAGACAATCTGTACAAACTTTGATGACAAGAAAACATATTTATTTAGACACCCAGATATACATATTGACTCACAGAGAGAGAGGGGGGGTAAGGGAGTAGGAGGGAGAGAGTGGGGAAGAGAGATTCACACACACACACACACACAGATATGCAGAAAGAGAGGGGGGAGGGGGAAGAGGAGGAGGGGAGAGATGGGGATAGAGAGATTCACACACGCATACACACACACACAGATATGCAGAAAGAGAGGGGGAGGGGGGATGGGGGAGGGGAGAGAGATTCACACACGCATATACACACACACAGAAATGCAGAATGAGAGGGGGGGCAGAGAGGGGGGAAGAGGGGGAGGGGAGAGATGGGAATAGAGAGAGTCACACATATCGACACATACACACAGAAAGAGGGGGGGAAGATGTCAAGGAGGAGAAAAATGAGAGAGGAGGGGGAATATGGGGAGAGATGGCGAAAGAGAGATTCACACACATACACACAGAGTTACACAGAAAGAGGGGGAGGGAGAAGGAGAGGTAGGAGGAGAGAGGGGGGACAGAGAGATTCACACATACACACAGACACAGATTGAGACTCTTACTTACATACATACAGAGAGATTCACACACACACACACAGATTCACACATACAGAGAGAGAGAGAGTGAGATTCACACATACACACAAATTCACGCATACACATAGAGACTCACACATACACACATACAGAGAGATTTGCACATCCCCACAGAGAGATCTACACATATATACATACAAAGAGATTCACACACACACACAGAGATACTCACACAGACACAGATAATCATACACATTCAGAGAAACACACACAGACACAGATAATCATACACACATGTAAATAGATCTATAGCAGCATTGAGTTGTGTAACTACCATTTTATAAACATAATTATATATAGATCGAGGTAGATATAGACACTTTTACTTTTAATATATTTGTAGTTACATATGTACAAATAATATACACATACATGTATATATATATATATATATATATATATATGTGTGTGTGTGTGTGTATATATATATATAGGGAAAAGCGGACGTAAAATGATGATGATATATATATATATATATATATATATATATATATATATGTATATTTTTTGCCTTTTGCATACATATATATATATGATTTGATGTACTTTTTGTTGTGTTAACAGTGGTCTGAGGAACAGGCAGACTTGGAGTCTGGTCTGGGATGCCTGCCAGATCATGAGCCGGCTGCTTAAGAACCATTTGTAACTGGGTTGAGCAATAAATCTCCTTTATAACACCTTCACTCTATTCTTATTATATATATATATATATATATATATATATATATATATATATTAGAAAGTGAGGTTTTTTTTACAAAAGGAAAAGTAACCGAGGTGTCCTACACGAGAGTAAGTATAAAGAAAAAAAGATGAAATCGAAAATGCAACTGGAGTCTTATTTAAAAAAAAATATATATATTTATTTGGTTCCTTTACTGGTTTCGCAGTTCTTCTGCTTTTCAAAAGTAGAGTTGAGATGGAGGGTCTGTGGTTTTTCTCACATTTTTCTCACATATATATATATACATATATGGTTTAAACGTTTGTCCAGGTATGGACATAGAATAAAGAATGCAAATGCAAAAGATATTGTTGACAATTAGTCTTTTCCCTTAGATTTATTTAAATATCCTTAATTTTCGAGATAATATCTCTTCTTCGGAGGGAAGTAAAGCGGTTAAACCAGTGTTCTAAATAGCTTGTTGGCAAACTATTTAGAACACTGGTTTAATCACTTTACTTCCCTCCGAAGAAGAGATATTATCTCGAAAATTAAGGATATTTAAATAAATCTAAGGTAAAAGACTAATTGTCAACAATATCTTTTGTATTTGCATTCTTTATTCTATGTCCATACCTGCATTGTTTTGGCTTTATTATTCATATACAAACGTTTATACCTCATTACACAATGCTTTAAGTGAACTATAACTTCCTCCATATATATATATATATATCATCATCATCGTTTAACGTCCATGTTCCACGCTTGCATTGGTTTGGACGGGAGTTTTCCCACTTGAGGCAAGAGTGGTTGTCATTGCTCGCATAGCACTGTTTTCTACAGCTGGATGACCTTCCTAACACCAACCACATTTACAGTGTGGGGCTGGGAGGTTTTTACCGTGTTGCCTACATGGCCACATTACAGCGTGGACTGTGTGTTTTTTTGTCGTGACACTTACACGATCTCATTTGGTTCGGCCTGGATGTTGTGGCACCAACATAACTTTACGTTGAAAGGGTCAGTGTGGATGGGGTGGGGGTGGTGGGACGGGGGTGTATTTTGTTAGAGATGCCTATTGACTGTAGTAGGTTTTACCTTGTATTTAGGTAAGGCGGGTCTTCTCTATTACTGAGTACCGCCAAAGGTCTCGGTCCAGTGACATTGTCTTGGAGAGGTGTAAGTGTGTGAGGTCGGAATTTATCAGGTCGTCCCAGGTTTTTCTGGGTGTGCCTACTCCGTGGCTACCGTCTATCTTTATTGCCCTACACTTTGTTATACAGCTGTCGTCTTTCATGCGCATCATGTGACCATACCAACGTAGCCTTCTCTCGAGTAAACAACATCTGATCCCTCTTATTTCTAATTTTTTCCTTAGTTCGTTTATGCTTTGCCGCTCACGTATATTACTATTACACATCCAGCGGAGCATGCAAGCTTCGTTCCTCTCTAGTCTGTGTATATCCTCTGCACACAATGCCCAGGTCTCACTGCCATGCAACATTGCTGTTCGTCTGCAGGCATCATACAACCTGCCTTTCATTTTTAGGGAGAACCCTTTAGCGGCTAATAGTGGTATAAGCTCTGTGAACTTTTTCCATCCAGTTCTGACTCTAGCTACTGTACTTTCAGAGCACCCTCCCCGACTGCTGATTTTGTCACCCAGGTAATGGAAGCTGTCCACTATTTCTATAGAACCCTCTGCGCAATTGAAAGAGCTAGTATTTTGTGGGCACTTGCTGCTACTTATTGCACCAGAGCACCAGCCACATGTAAAATCTATGTTCTTAGTTAGCTTACCTGTGATCCCACTACATCTTTTATGCACCCATACTTTGGATTTGGGACATAAAATGGAGTTTCTACCTACGCCTTTCCTACACACTGAGCATGGCCATTTCCCGGAAGGGACCGGTGCCTTATTTTCTTTCCTACAAACTAGAACTTTAGTCTTAGCCAGGTTAATTTTAAGGCCTTTTGATTCTAGGCCGTGCTTCCATGTTTGGAATTTCTTCTCTAGCTCGGCCATTGATTCAGCTATGAGCGTTAGATCATCTGCGTATAGGAGTTCCCATGGGCAGCTGGTTTTGAACTCCACTGTTATAGCCTGAAGGGCAATAATAAATAGTAGGGGGCTAAGAACCGAGCCCTGACGAACACCAACTTTTACGCTAAACTCTTCACTATATTCGTTGTTAATTCTAACCTTGCTGACTGTTTCTTTATACATGGCTTGTATAGCTCTCACAAGCCATTCGTCAACACCTAGTTTTCTAAGAGCCCACCAGATAATGGAACAGGGGACTCTGTCGAAGGCTTTCTCCAAGTCGACAAAAGCTAAGTATAGGGATTTACTTTTAGCTAGGTACTTCTCCTGTAGTTGTCGTACAATGAAAAGAGCATCTGTGGTACTTTTGCCTGACACAAACCCGGACTGCATTTCATCTAGATCAATTCTCTCTCTGATTAGTTGCGCTATTACTTTTTCCGTGACCTTCATGACCTGGTCGATTAATTTAATGCCTCTATAGTTACTCCTATCTAGGGCATCTCCTTTACCCTTGTAACGGTTAATGATGATGCTGCTACGCCAGTCCTTTTCGGAACAACCCCATTCTGTATGACTTGGTTTACTATCCGGGTGAACATAGTGTGACCCACCGTTCGAGATGCTTTCAGCATTTCGGCAACTATTTCCAAAGGCCCAGCCGCCTTACCCGTCTTCATATCTTTGATTGCCTTACTTATTATACTACCTTCGACTAACACTGCTGGTCCCTCTATTGGGTCGATGTGGGGGAGACTGTCTTTCTCCCATTTATTCTCCTCATTTAGTAGCCTTTCGTAGTGACACTTCCAAGCTACCTTCTTATCAGCGTCAGTGATGGCAAGTACGCCATCATCATTAAGTACTCACTTCTCCCCGACAATATCACGGTTTTCCTTGACTCATTGCCTAGCAATCCTGAACACCTCACGTTTTTGGTCCTCACGTTGTAGAAATATATATATATATTATATATATATATTATATATATATATATATGCAAAAGTTCTATTTAAAATTGTTGGGATACAACAAGTAAATATTTTTATAACTGATATAAAGCACTCGACAAGTGTTTGGAGTAGATATATGATATTAATAAATGGAAACTATATTTATAAAACCATATTTATTTCATTATACATATTTCAGGGATAACCAAATTAAATTATGGTATGCCTTCATCAGACAAAATACAATATATAACAGTTT
>OZ024761.1:28266971-28269471 GCA_964016885.1 Eledone cirrhosa
CAGATATATTTACATATACACATACATATATATATATATATATATATATATATATGTAGGTGTATATGTAAATATATCTGTGTATATATATATATATATACATATACATATATATATATATACACACACAGATATATTTACATATACACATACATATATATATATATACATATATATATATATATATATATATATATATATATATTTACATATACACATACATATATATATATATACATATATATATATATATATATATATATATATATTTACATATACATATACAAGAGTGTGTATATATGAATTTATACACACACACACACACACACAACACACACATATATATTAAATGGCTTGCTGTTTGGAAGATATTCAAAACGAAATATTTCTCATTTTGTAACGCTTAACTCCAAAGACAGCAGTGCCAAATACTTTCTAAAGAGATGCAAACGACTGCTTGTGTGTGTGAGAGAAGGGGACATGGGGATGGGGAGAAGAGAGGGAGAGAGGGGAGGGGGGGGGAGAAGGAGTAACAGTCAAGAAAGAGGGAGGAGAGAGAGAGAGATAGAATGGAGGAAAGAGACAGAGTAGAACAGAAAGAGACGGGGAGAGACAGCGAGAGAGAAGGGAAGAAACAGAGTGACAGAGAGAGTGAAGAGAGAGACAGAGAACAATAGGAGAGAGAGAGAAACAAGGATGGGAAAGAGGGAGGAAGAGAGGGAGAGAGAGAAAGATAGAGGCAAGAATGAGGGAGACTTTACAGTGTTTCTGTCAAGCAACTATATATATACATATATATATATATAACAAAGGAATTGTGGTAAGGAACGAGATGGACCATAACGCACCAGAGTACTCAATACTTAGGGTAGTAGAGTGGGTAATAGGAAAAAGTATGACCCCGACGGCAGAGCTTAAGCCGTTTCGACGGCTATTTCAGTCCAGAAATAGCCGTCGAAATGGCTTGAGCTCTGCCGTCGGGGTCATACTTTCTCTCTCTCTATATATATATATATATACAAGGCCAGGGGGAGAAGATATTTACTGCTGAAAGTACTGATCAAAAGCCTTCCAACCGTGACCACTCCTCTTTATGAAAGTGTTTTCCAGGTAACTGGAACCTAGCTTTGTAGTCTTCCAGAAAAGTTCCTCCATGAGAAACACATGCCATTTATTATGGAAGTCACAAAGACCGTTTGACAATCTGATAATGCAACAAACAAGAAAGACTTTGTAACGTTATGTGATCTGATGTTATCTTACCACAGATATACACACACATTCATACATATACACATATACATCTATCTATACATATATACATATTTAAGATATACACACACATTCATACATATCCACATATACACACATACATCTATCTATATATATATATATATATATATATTTAAGATAGAAATGGCTTCTACAGGACTAGAAATCCCTTTTCTGATAATTTCTTTCGAATGAAACAGTTCTAGTCCTGTAGAAGCCATTTCTATTTTAAATTTTTATACTCATGGAGGCACATGGCTTAGTGGTTAGAGCATTGGCCTTGCAATCAAAGGGTTGTGAGTTCAATTCTCAGACCGGGTGATGTGTTGTTTCCTTGAGCAAGACACTTTATTTCACATTGCTCCAGTTTACTCAGCTGTAGAAATGAGATGATAGGGACTGGGGTCCCTATCATTCCACTGCAAAGTGGTCATGGAGGTGCCACGGCAGAAAAGCACCCACCACTAACTGTAAAATGAGGTTGGTGTTAGGAAGGGCATCCAGCTGTAGAGATCAAGCCAGAATCAGTTCCTGTCCCACCTTTGGAAGCAGGGAAAAAGCGGACGTAAAATGAAATGATGATGATATGTATTGAGTACCTTACTGTTACCTCTGATTGAACCCAGGATACACACATATATGTATGTATGTGTGTATGTATGTATACATATATCATCATCATCATCATCACTGTTTTACGTCCGTTCTTCCACGCTAGCATGGGTTAGACGGGTTGTCCTGTTGTGGGCAGTGTCTGGTCGGCTGACCATGCCTTGCTCATACAGGAACTGATTTGGCTTGATTTCTACAGCTGGATGCCCTTCCTAACACCAACCTCATTTACAGTGAGTGCTGGGTGCTTTTTTCCGTGGCGCCTACACGTCCACTTTACAGTGTGGGCTGGGGGCTTTTTTACCATGGCACCTCCACGACCACTTTCCAGTGGGAGGGTGTGGGGGGCATATTGTCTATATGCTTCAGCTTCGGCTTGTACCTGTGGGGGGGGGGGTCTTCTGTATTATTTGCGTGACGCCAGAGGTCACGGTCGTGTGTCATTACCTTTGAGAGGTGTAATTGGGTAAGGTCGACCTTTATCACCTCATCCCAGGTCTTCTTGGGTCTCCCCCACTCCGCGATTTCCATCGACTTCTAGTATATATATATATATATAATCATCATCATCATTGTTTAACGTCCATCTTCCATGCTAGCATGGGTTTGGATGGGA
>OZ024761.1:28274471-28284471 GCA_964016885.1 Eledone cirrhosa
CACTTCATTTCATGTTGCTCCAGTATACTCAGCAGAAAATAAGTACCAGCAATAGCTGGTGGTGTTTAACCCTGCGATGGACTGGTGTCGCGTCCAGGGAGGAGTCTTGTACTCTTAGTTACATAACACCATGGAAACCAATATAAGCATTAGCCTGATGAGCCTCCAAGCTTGAGACATACTTTAGACTTTTTCTTTTTAGACATATCTTAGTAGTAGTATATCCAAGGGTCAGCTGAACAGTTCATAGGCTGACTATGAAGGAGTGATGCTAAAACTGTGAAATCTTGCATGCATTAATTTTCAACTCTTCTTATTAATAACTGGATTTTTTTTTTTTTTTTTCCAGGGATTATGTCGAAAAATAAATCTCATTTGGTCATTCCATGAGAGTATCTTGAACCATCAAGCCAACTCTCCTATAGTAACATCTTATTAGTACATATAATTGATTCTACTTTTGGCACAAGGTCAGCAATTATTCCAGTACATTACTGGTACTTCATTTTTTCGACCCTGTAAGGATGAAAGGCAAAATGAACCTGTAACTGTATAATGACTCACCTGTTGGAATGAGAGATGTTTGGTGAGGGACTGTCACTACTGGAACTACTGATCTCAGTCTTTCGCTTGTGTCGTCTGCTTTTCTTCCGACCATCGCTGTCAGCTCTGTAGAAAATGATATACAGGGTGAGTCATAAGTAGCGCCGGGGAGTCAAACATTTATAAATCCAAATGAGGATATTTACTAAAATGTTTGTCATGCCGTAAGAAATTATAAATACATTAAACAGAGATAGTTAAACAAATATAATTAAAGTAAGTATTTGTAAAGCTGATTAGCAGTTCTAAAACTAGCCTCTCTTGGTGTAAGGGCAAATATCATATATAAATATATATATATATATATATATGGGCGGAGGTGGTGAGAACAGACCTCAGATCATTGAAGCTCACGGTGGAGATGACGAGGGACCGTGACGAGTGGAGAGATGCTGTGCTGAATAAGACCCGTCCTACCCTTGCAAGCAGGGAAAAGCGGACGTAAAATGATGATGATGATATATAAGTCAGAAAAAAGGAGCCTGTCGTCAGATCTGATAAAGGAAACAATGCTTCCATTGGTTTTTTTCCATTGCTGATACTATCTGCTGGTCACAACTCCTAAATGAAAGAAGTTGGATCTGAAGTCAGATACTGATACCACTAAACATCCCGTCTGAATCTTTAGCAATTCCAGTAAGCCACTTTCCCTAGCCTTACACTTCATTAATCGATCACGAAAGCATGGAAAGGAAAATTAACGTTGGCTGTATTTGAACTAAGAATGCACAGATCTGGATCAGCTATTGATATGCCAAAGCATCGCATGCTAGATATCTGTTCCGAACATAACAGAGAAATTATTTAAATTATGGTCCCTTCTTACTTTTCATTCAACCAGTCATAAAATGAGAGAGTGTTTGGTGGTGGAGTTTCAAGATAAAAGTCAATGGGAGCTGTCCCTTCTCCCCAGTTGATGTGATATACTAACTAAGTCTTGAAATAGGGAAGTGTTTGGTGGTGGAGTTTCAAGATTAAAGTCAATGGGAGCTGTCCCTTCTCCCCAGTTGATGTGATATACTAACTAAGTATTGAAAATGTAGAGTGTTTGGTGGTGGAGTTTCAAGATAAATAGTCAATGGGAGCTGTCCCTTCTCCCCAGTTGATGTGATATACTAACTAAGTCTTGAAATAGGGAAGTGTTTGGTGGTGGAGTTTCAAGATAAAAGTCAATGGGAGCTGTCCCTTCTCCCCAGTTGATGTGATATACTAACTAAGTCTTGAAATAGGGAAGTGTTTGGAGGTGGAGTTTCAAGATAAAAATCAATGGGAGCTGTCCCTTCTCCCCAGTTGATGTGATATACTAACTAAGTCTTGAAAATGTAGAGTGTTTGGTGGTGGAGTTTCAAGATAAATAGTCAATGGGAGCTGTCCCTTCTCAACCAGTTGATATGAGAAACTAACTAAAACAGAAAACTATTCTGTAAATGTACTGTGATTGCTCACAGCAGCAAGAGACAGTTGAATATAAAAACAATATGGCACCAGAGTGTATATACTGAACACAATGTGAATTATATATACAGTATATATATATATATATATATATATATATATATATATATATATATTGGGTTGTCAAATAAGAAATTTGTAGGAATTTGTAGAAACAAAACAAATTTCTACAAATTATCATACTTGACGACCCATATATGTATATATGTATTGTATAGATAGAAAATATCTATTGTAAACACAGACAAGTCCAATTTCAAAAGCAAAATCTTTGTTTTAAATATTAGATTTGGGACATGCAAGAGCTATGAACAGAAAGGCGGAGAGAAGTAGACTAAGGTGAAGTATTTGTGTGTGTGTGTGTGTGTCTAGATATGTATATATATATATATATATGTATATAGACATATATATATATATATATATATAGACATATATATATATATATATATATATAGACATATATATATATATATATATATATATATATATATATATATATATATATATATATATATGTATATATATAGACATATATATATATGTATATATCTAGACATATATATATATGTATATATCTAGAGCGGGTAAAATTCCCGAGATCCATGGACGAGTTCTCTCCAGCGGTCTCTGTCCCTCATTATTGCTGCCATGTCCTGTGTCTCCAACAGACCAGTGTCTGTCCTTAGGGCATCAACATACATTAACCTTGGTCTTCCTCTTCCAGTGTGTCCATGAAGGGGCTACCACAGGAGCACTGAGTGCAATGTCAACTCTGGATGTCGGTGAGCATGTCCAGCTAACCTCAGTCACCTCTGTATCACTTTTGATCTGACTTTTGGGAGGCTCCCATACAGCTCTGAGTTTTTTCATCCTCAGTGTATACTGATTAATTTCAGAGCCATCCTTAGCATTCTTGTGTAGCCCCCCTCCACCATCTGAGTGAGTTCTTGGTCAGTGTCCAAGTCTCAGACCCGTACAGCAGCACAGACTCCACTAAAGCAATGAAGAGGCGGATTTTCAGGTCTTCACGAAGGTCCGACTTCCACACCGATCTCAAGCTGTGGCCACCCAGACTTTGCTCTTCCTCTCAACCACATCATCTTCCGTATACCCAATCTTTGCTCCCAAATACAGGAAGTCCTCAACCAATTCTAGCGGCTTCCTGCCTATATTAGTGATCCCCTCTGGCTTCTCAACATTCTCTACCAGATATTTTGTTTTCGTCTCATTCATTCTCAGCCCCACACTCATCGACACAGTCTCAACCTCCTGCATCAAATCCTCTGCCTCCTTCACTGTATTTGTCACCAAAACTATGTTGTCGGCAAATTCAGCATCTGATATTTTTTTCGCCCTAACTCTCCTGCTCTGAGCCGGTGCTACAGTAAAGCCAGAGTCCTGGTATTTCTCCAGTGCAAGGTGCATACAATAGTCCACTACGATGATAAAAAGGTGGGGAGCCAAAGTATCTCCCTGGAGCACTCCAGCCAGTATCTCAAAGAACTCTGTCAACCCATCAGGTGTAATGACTTGGGCTTTGGTGTTGGTGTAGAGCAGTGATATCAGGTCCACTACCTTCTTGGGGATTCCATAAGCCTGTAAGATCTTCATCAGGCAGTGACAGTCCACAGAATCAGTGGGAAGATCAACCACCAGTCACATCCAGATGCTGAGGAGGATATATATATATATATAAGTATGTATACATACATACATATATGTATACAGACGTACAGTAGTATGTATATATATATACATACATACATGCACACATATATATATGTACGTATGGATTCACCGAACATTTATTATAATGCTCGGTGTGTTTGTAAACAAATATCCCGAATTAAGCATTATAATAAATGTTCGGTTAATCCATACGTAGATATATATATATGTGTGCATGTATGTATATATATATACATACTACTGTACGTCTGTATACATATATGTATGTACGTATACATACTTATATTTGAGTAACAGCTGTACTAAGAGTGAGAAATGAAATTTCGTTTCATTTTTTCCGTTTATATATATATATATATATATATATATATATATATATATCATCATCATTTCATTTTACGTCCACTTTTCCCTGCCTGCAAGGGTGGGACGGGAACTGATTTTGGCTTGATCTCTACAGCTGGATGCCCTTCCTAACACCAACCTCATTTACAGTGAGTGCTGGGTGCTTTTTTTGCCATGGCACCTCCACGACCACTTTGCAGTGGAATGATAGGGACCCCAGTCCCTATCATCTCATTTCTACAGCTGAGTAAACTGGAGCAATGTGAAATAAAGTGTCTTGCTCAAGGAAACAACACATCACCCGGTCTGAGAATTGAACTCACAACCTTTCGATTGCAAGGCCATATATATATATAAATATATACTATATTTATTAAATAACAGATTAAAGTTTATATTATATATATATATAAATAAATATATATATATATGTGTATATATATATATATATAAATATATATATATATATACATATATATAAATATATATATATATATATAATTAAGTTAAAAATGTACATCCACATATGTATACTGAAATACTAGTATGCATATGAATACACACACGTATACATATGTAGATGTACCAAGTTTTTCACTGGTCACTTTACTGTGAGTGTCCAGCTATTCTGTATGTAAACACACAGACAAACCGGTTTTTAGAGTCATACTGGTTTTTGAGGAAACACCTTTCCTCTATTCTCCAGAAAGCCAGACAAGGAATATTGAACTAGTTTCGTTGTGGTTACAACTCATCAGCAATATTTACCTATCTTCCGACCTTTCTGGAGAATCGTAAAAGCACATATCGTTATATGCTTTTTCTATGAAAATTAGTAGTGGGCAGACTAATTTGCATAGAGCGTGAGTACGTACCGGTTCAACGGAGACGATAAAAACAAATAAGCGTCAGTCATACAAAAGTGAGTTACAAACGAAACGAAATTTAATTTCGTTTCGTTATTTGTTTTTATATATATATATATATATATATATATATAAATAAATATATATATACATATAAATAAATATATATATACATATATATATATAAATATATATTATATATATATATACATACATATATATAAATATATATTATATATATACATATATATATATAAATATATTATATATATATACATATATATCTATAAATATATATTATATATATACATATATATATATAAATATATTATATATATACATATATATACATATATATATATATATTATATATATATATATATATACATATATATATATATATACATATATATATATATATACATATATATATATATATTATATATATATATATATATATATATATATATATATTATATATACATATATATATATATATATATATGAGCAAGACAAGGTCAGCCGACCGGACACTGCCCACAACAGGACAACCCGTCTAACCCATACAAGCGTGGAAGAACAGACGTAGAATGGTGATGATGATGATATATATACATATATATATATATATACATATATATGTTTTTATATATATATATGTGTGTATATATACATATATATTGTTATACTTTGGGAGGGTCATGTTGCCACTAAGAAACACATGCACCAGTTGCTTTCACTTCAATTTATTATAATAAATTTATAAATTTAGGAATTTATAAATTTCCGGTTGGTTGGTTCCGCAACCAGATGATTGTTTATATATTGTCAAAGTTCTTTCGTCACACATTCTGTGACCTCTTCAGTGACTGGGGATTCTTTTCTTTGTTTTTGTGCCTCTCCTTTGTTCAGTCCTACGCCATCTTGTTTTTGTGTGTGTTCTGTGCTTAGTTTGCGCATGTGTTACATCCGGGTGTCTGCGTGTGTTTATATTTGTTGATTTATTTGTTTATTTACATGTTACTGTTAGTTCTATGTGCGTGTGTGTTTCCATTTTGTCCTTAATTGTAAGTTGTCATGTTGCTGTTCCATTCATGTTTTCTATTTAATTTTGGTTGGAGTTCATTTATGTTTATTGCCTCTGTGATTTGCGTCTTTTCTGTGTGTAGATTCTATTTTTATTTCTATGTTCTCTAATTTACCCTTATGTTCTATTTTAGCATGTTAGTAGAGTACAGATGATTCTTTACTATCTTGAAGGTCTCGCCAGTGTTCATTTATCCGTTCTCCTATACTACGAGCTGTCTCACCTATGTACACTATATTCATATCTCTACATTGTCCTTCAGTACATCTTATGCTATATACTACATTTCTAGTTTTACAGTTAATATGGGGGTTTAATTTACAGATTATACATTTCTTATCTATACAGGGAGGTCTTTGAAAAGGGTATGTATTGCTAATAAGTGTTTTTATGGAGGTACCTGGTCTTTCTACTATCTTAATATTGAGTTTATGTTTATCTAGGGCCCTTCTAAATTTGTAAGCTAATTCACCTCTAGGGGTTGTATCGATGAACATTACACTCTGGTATTTATTGCTATCATACCATGAGTTTATTCTATTAACCTTATTCCTAGATCTTTCTATTCTATTCCAAAATTTGCTCCTATACAGGTCCCATTTGTATCATTATTTACCATTTTTTCCCATTTGGTTCTGGCTCCTCTATATACTCTGATTTTATCTCTCTGGTTGTAACCAGAGAACTGCATACAGTGTGTTTCTTATTGGCAACACGACCCTCACAAAGTATAACAATATCGGTTTCAACAGACGTTTTCAGATAAAGAATTTTGCTAAACAATTTCAGAAACGAAATATACCATATATATATATATATATACACACACATGCATACGTATTCATATATATATATATATGTATATATACACATATAGGAACCCACGTATATGTGTGTCAAGATGTATATGTCTGATGTCCAACTAAACGCAATGACTAGCTTTGTGTATACTTACAAGTGCATATGACTTGATACACACATATATGTATGCGTGTGTATAAAAATGATATGATCATATATATATGTGAGTGAATATACATATAAACATATATATATACACACACCTTCTCTCTCTGTATACATATATACACACACCTTCTCTCTCTGTATATATATATATACACACACACACACTCTCTCTCTATATATATATGTATATATATATATATATATATATATATAGAGAGAGAGAGAGAGAGAGAGAGAGAGAGAGAGTGAGAGACAGAGATAGAGGTGGGAGAGAGAGAGTGAGAGACAGAGATAGAGGTGGGAGAGAGAGAGAGGGCAGGCATCAACGCCCTTTTCACAAAGAACTTTGTAATGAGATGGCAGCTGTTCAAATCATTCTCCAAAATTATTTACAATTTCATATTACAAATTGTATATATATATATATATATATATATATATATATAGGTATATATATATATATATGAATATATATATATACATATATATATATGGATATATATATATACATATATATATATGGATATATATATATACATATATATATATGGATATATATAGGTATATATATATATAGGTATATATATATATATATGAATATATATATATATATATATATATAAATATATATATATATATATATATATAAATATATATATATATATATATATATATATATAAATATATATATATATATAAATATATATATATATATAAATATATATATATATATATATATATATATATATATATATATATAAATATATATATATATATAAATATATATATATATAAGCATATATATATGTATATATATATACATATATGTATATACATATACATATATGTATATACATATACATATATATATATATATATATATATATATAAATATATATATATATACATATACATATATATATATATATATACATATATATATATATACATATATATATATATATATATATACATATATATATATATACATATATATATATATATATATATATATACATATATATATATATACATATATATATATATATATAATTATATATATATATATATATAAAGAAAAATGTATGCATAATTATATATAAGTGTGTGTACATGTGTGCATCTGAGTTGGAGAACTGAGCCATGTGATCGTATGTGTGCCTGTATATGTCAGGTGACATATTGAAAGAGAATGTGAAGGAATTTCTGTGAAAATTACATGGTTAGCTACACACACACACACACTCATGCTCTTAGACCCACACACATACATTTGCAGATTCAGGCACATGCCCACTTGCAGCATTGCTAAGTATTGATTATAGTTGACGGTGGTGATGATAATAACTGTTTCTACTTTTGGCACAAGGCCAGCAATTACCCCAGAGCATTACTGGTACTTTATTTTATCGACTGCTGTAAGGATGAAAGTCAAAGTTAACCTCAGCGGGATTTGAACGCAGAACATAAAGGGCCATAACTCTATGCTGTAAAGCATAGTGTCTGATGCTCTACCGATACTGATAATAATAATAATTGTTTCTACTTTTGGCACAATGCCAGCAAATACCCAGTGCATTACTGGTACTTTATTTTATCGACCCCGTAAGGATGAAAGGCAAAGTCAACCTCGGCAGGATTTGAACTCATATCGTAAAGGGACGTAACTATGCTGGAAAGCATGGCGTCCGACCCTCTACCGATACTGCCAATCCACCATTACCTGAAAATAATAATAATGGTTTCTGATTTAGGCACAAGGCTAACAATTTTGTGGGAGTGAGAAAATGATGAAATTGACCCCAATGCATTACTGGTACTTTATTTTATCAACTGAATAAGGATGAAAGGCAAAGCTAACCTTGGCAGTATTTGAACTCAGAACTTAAAGGGACAAAACTAGATGCCATAAAGCATATTGTCTGATGTTCTATCAATACCGCCAATCCACAGCATAATAATTGTTTCTACTTTAGGCACAAGGCCAGAAATTACCCAGTGCATTACTGGTACATTATTTTATCGACCCCGTAAGCATGAAAGGCAAAGTTAACCTCGGCGGGATTTGAACTCAGATCATAAAGGGACATAACTATGCTGGAAAGCATGGCGTCCTAATGGTTTCTAATTCAGGCACACGGTCAGTAATTTGAAAAGAAAGGGAAAATTGATTAATTGACCCCAGTACTTTACTGGTCCTATATTCTATTGACCACAGAAGAATGAAAAGCAAAGTTGGCCTTGGTGGGTTTAAACTCAGGACGTAAAGGGCCATATCACTTCGGATTCCTCTTAAACTCAGTTTCTCCCTCAGTTTATCCAAACTCTACCTTTCTTTCACATTTACATTGCACATCCAATGAAACATGGTTGCTTCATTTCTCTCCAGTCTACACACGTCCTCTGCAGTCACAGTCCATGTTTAACTACTGAGCAGCATTATGCATTGCACACAGGTGTCATACAGCCTTCTTTTTGTACAAAGGGGGAAACATTTTGTTGTCAACAGTATACAATAATATCAATATATTTACCAAACAGAGAAGAACAATTAGCAGAATTATAGGGAAGTTAAGGACTGAGCTGAAGGTGAAGAAGGGAAATTATGACGACTTACCTTTTTTTATACTTGTGTCTATCTTTTTTGTGCTTCCTCCACCGCCTGAAATATAAGAAGATATAGAAATATATTATTGTAATGGCTCCGATGTATTTGTTTTGCAAGCTTTTCAATATGAAACAGATATTGTTATATTTGGGGATGGTTATGTTGACCTAATATTGCAAAAATTAGTAAAAAAAAACTCACAGTTTGGTCTGAAGTGAAAACCAGACCAAACAGTGAGCGTGTTTTACTATTTTTGGCAATATTAAGAGAACATGACCCTCCCCAAATATAACAATATTATTATATTACATATATATATATACATATTTGTATATATATACATATTTGTATATATATACATCCGTATATATATAT
>OZ024761.1:28286971-28294471 GCA_964016885.1 Eledone cirrhosa
TAAAAAAAAACCCTATAAAACCCTACAAAGATTAAAAAAAGATTAAGACAAAGATTAAAAAAAATTAGACGATAGCAGTGTAAGAAATATAAGTTAGAAGAGGTAAAATAATCCTCCAAGCCACCCAACCAAAATAAAACATAAAAAAAAACCTACAATAATAGACAAAGACTAAAAAAATTTTAGACAATGGTGGTGTAAGAAATATAAGTTAGAAGAGGTAAAAAAAAACCCTCCAAGCCACCCCACCAAAATAAAAAAAACTCTCCAAGCTGCTCCACAAAAAAATAAACCTAGAAATCCCTACAATATTAGACAAAGATTAAAAGAAATTAGACGATAGTGGTGTAAAAGATAGAAGTTAGAAGAGGTAAAAAAAATCCTCGAAGCCACCCAGCCACCCACCAAAAAAAAACAAACACTAAAACAAAATGACACAATACAATATTAAACAAAGACTAAAAAAAACTTAGGCAATGGTGGTGTAAGAGATAGAAGTTAGAAGAGGTATCAGTCTTATATAACTGAATCAGCAAATTATTAGCCTTCACTGTACTAATTTACTGATGCTGTGATGAAAGGCTTGCAAAGTAAATGTAGAAATAAATCTATATAGTCTTTGCGTTAGAAATTAGGCTGCTTTAGAGAACAAATGATTAACAAATCACAGACGATGGATATCAGACATCACTCTCTCTCTTTTTTCCTTCTGATGAAACTAATAGTTAACTGATATATATATATATATACATATATATATATACACATATATATATATATATAAATATAAATTTAGCGAGAATTGCATTTCGGCGGGTAGAAATTAGTGAAACGCAACTTCTATATTGTGCAGACAAGCGCTCCATGCATATGAAGAGGACAGCAGAGCTATAAACATAAGTTAAAATGGTCATACACGCTGAGACGATGGTTAAGAAGCCATAGCCACCATAGCCAAAAAAGCGAACAAGCTAAACGGGTCAAACAAAATGAGATATGAAACCTGCAGCTCAGTAGTTAGCGATGATGTTGATCTTTTCTTCTTTTCGGGTTTATAGCTACTGTCGCTCAGAGAGTGGGATTGGCTCAGTGCACAGTCTTTCCTCACTTTAAAACATATCTTCACGCACAGGCATTGCACGATAGAATAAATTAATAATTATTAATAATGGTATATCGTGCAATGGCCATACTCGATAACGAGGGGGCAGACATCATCATCATCATCATGTATTTATGTATGAATATACGTTTGTGTTTCATCATCATCATCATCTTCGTTTAACGTCCATTTTCCATGCTAGCATGGGTTTTTATATATATATATATATTTATATATGTATGAATCTATATATGAATATATGTTTGTATTTAAACATACAGTTGCCCCCAGTATTCGCGAGGGTTATGTTTCTAGAGCACCCGCGAAGAGTGAAAAACTGCGAATATTGGACGTGGTCCAAAAAATGCCTATAAACGTCAAAACATAATATAAAATACAGACCGGCAAATACAGTTTATTGTTATTAATAATTTAGTATTAAAAAGCATGAAAAAATATATATTACCCCCAAAAGAGCCATAAAAAATCACCGAAGATATTTACGATTCCACGAATATCCTGTGGTTTCCACTAATAATTATTAGTTAGGTTCTGAGGAAAATTCCTCGAATAACCAGGATCGCGAATGTTGGGGACACACTGTATATGTATCTATATATGAATATTAGTTTGTGTGCAGCCCCAGATACTGCTGGTACTCATTTTCATCTGAGTATACTGGGGCAATGTGACATGTAATGTCTTGCTCAAGAACACAACACACAACCTAGTCAAGGAATCAAACCCACAACATTATGGTAGTAACTCCAGTATCCTAATCACCAGGCTATGCACCTCCACATTCTATGGTAGTAACTCCAGTATCCTAATCACCAGGCTATGCACCTCCACATTCTATGGTAGTAACTCCAGTATCCTAATCACCAGGCTATGCACCTCCACATTCTATGGTAGTAACTCCAGTATCCTAATCACCAGGCTATGCACCTCCACATTCTATGGTAGTAACTCCAGTATCCTAATCACCAGGCTATGCACCTCCACATTCTATGGTAGTAACTCCAGTATCCTAATCACTAGGCTATGCACCTCCACATTCTTTCCTTCGCAGTTACAAAAAAAAAACAACACATTCCTTCCCCCTCCAAAAAGACCGCCATTGTGGTTGAACTTTTGCTTTCTCATCCATTTTGTGATGGAATGAGGGTGAGGGGGTGAAGGTAACAGAGGTGGTATTGCGGTGATGGTGGCATGGTGATGGTGATGGGGTGATGGTGGTAATGGTGGTTAAGGTGATGAGGATGGTGACAGTGATGGTGATGGGGTGAAGGTGACAGAGATAGTAATGCAGTGATGGTGACAGTTTGATGGTGATGGTGACAGTGATAAGGTGATGGCGATGGTGGTTAAGGTGATGGTGACGGTGATGGTGGTGATGATAGTGACTATGCTGAGGTGAAAGTGAAGATGATGGTGTGGTGGTGACATGGGGAAGGTGCCGGTAATGGGGTGATGCTGAAACAAGGTTGGCATGACGGTGATGGCGACTCAGTAAAGGTGACAGGGTAGTGGTGATGGCGAAGGGAGGGATGGTCATGAGGGGATGATGATGATGGGGTGGTGGTGGTGACAGGGATAGGATAAAATGTGTGAACGAACCAAAGTTCTTGAGGTAGCTTTGAATTAATTGCTTCCTACAGCAATACCTTCAAAGTTTGTGACTTAGGGACTGTTCTGGAAATTATTATAATCCAGTAGGGCTTTTCAGATATTTAGGAAAAAACAAAACATAAAAAATACTCTCTCCTCCTCTCTCTCTCTCTCTCAGAGAAATAAAGAGGAAGTAAGACAAGGAGAGAGAGAGAGAGGACGTGAGTGTAGTGAGGTAGAGGAAGTGAGAGAGAGAAGGTGAGAGAGTGGAAGTGAGAGAGAGAAGTGAGAGAGAGGTGAGAGAGAGAAGGTGAGAGAGAGAAGGTGAGAGAGTGGAGGTGAGAGAGAGAAGGTGAGAGGGTGGAGGTGAGAGAGAGAAGGTGAGAGGGTGGAAGTGAGAGAGAGAAGTGAGAGAGAGAAGGTGAGAGAGAGAGAAGGTGAGAGAGCAAAGGTGAGAGAGAGAAGGTGAGAGAGAGAAGGTGAGAGAGAGAAGGTGAGCGAGAGAAAAGGTGAGAGAGTGGAAGTGAGAGAGTGGAAGTGAGAGAGTGGAAGTGAGAGAAAGAAGGTGAGAGAGAAGTGAGAGAGAGGTGAGAGAGAGAGAGGTGAGAGAGAGAAGGTGAGAGAAAAATAGGGGTGATAGTAATGGTGGTGGTGATACTGGTGGAAGTGGTGGTGGTGGTAGTAATAGTGGTGGTAGTAGTAGTAGTAGTAGTAGTAGTAATTAGTTAATTAGAAGTAGGCAGTTGAACCACATCTCTTTTGTCCAGTAAACATTAGAGTCAGGCAACAGTTGAAAGGGTTACTTGATAAACAGAGATGGAGGGGGGGTGGAGAGGGAGGGGGTGGAGAGAGTGAGGGGGGGGGAGAGAGAGAGAGAAACATAGAGAGTGAGAAAAGGCTAGAGATGAGAAAATAGAGATATAGGGAAGGTGGTGATGAGAAGGGAGATGAGTGGGGTCTGGTGGGGTGGGGATTGGGAGAGAGAGAGAGGAGGGCGAGGGAGAGAGTGAGAGAGAGAGAGAGAGTGAGAGAGGAAGTGAGGGAGCGAGAGTGAGAGAGGGAGAGAGAGACAGTGAAATATGGTGTTGAGAGAAGGAAAGTGAGAGAGAAAGAGAGAGAGAAAGATGATGTTGAGGAGAGGAGAGAGAGAGAGAGATTGAGAGATGGTGTTCAGAAGAGGAGAGAGAGACAGAGAGATTGATAAAAAGAGTGTGTGTGTGTGAGAGAGAGATTGATAAAAAGAGTGTGTGTGTGTGAGAGAGAGAGAGAGTGAAATGTGTATACATTTTTGGGACACTCTGTATATATATATATATATATATATATATATATATATACATATGGTTGAAGTGTGTATACATTTTGGAGGGACACCGTGCACATATATATATATTCAAAATGGCGGTTTAAAGACTCCACCTTAAAAACGATGCATGATAGATGAGACAGAAAGAGAGTGAAATGTATATACATTTTTGGGGGACACCCTGTATGTATATATATATATATATATATATATATATATATATATATATATATATATATATATATGTGTGTGTGTGTGTATATATATATATATATTCAAATGTATATGTATATATATATATATATGTATGTGTGTGTGTGTGTGTGTATATATATATGTATATATATATATATATATATATTCAAATGTATATGTATATATATATATATATATGTATGTGTGTGTGTGTGTGTGTATATATATATATATGTATATATATATATATATATATTCAAATGTATACGTATATATATATATATATATTCAAAATGGCAGCTTTAAGACTTCACCTTAAAAACGATGCATGATAGATGATAGATGAGACGAGAGATCAAAAATAGAAATTTGCCTTTAATACTAAAGAGGTTAACTGGTGATTCACACAAACACCGCAAGGTTCTGATTGTTGATTAGTAGTGGATGAATTGCTGGCTATTGGTGGTGTGTTGGATTCCTACGATGAGATACCGCTGTGATGGAGGGAGGGACAGGTGGGGGGATGGGGGAGGGTGTCTGTTTGTTTGTGTTATATTATACTTCTTTGAGAATGAGTGTGTATGTGTGTATATTTGTTCTTGTGTGTTGTGTGTTCTAGTGTGTGTGTGTTTATGTGTTCTTGTGTGTGTGTGTGTGTGTTCTAGTGTGTGTGTGTGCTTCTTGTGTGTGTGTGTGTGTTCCTTTGTGTGTGTGTGTGTGCGTGTTCTTGTGTGTGTGTGTGTTCCTTTGTGTGTGCGTGTTCTTGTGTGTGTGTGTGTTCCTTTGTGTGTGTGTGTGTGTGTGTTCTTGTGTGTGTGTGTGTGTGTTCTGGTTTGTGAACGTGTTTGTTCCTGTGTGTGTGTCTGCTTGTGTTCGATTACGTTCTTGTATGTGTGTGTGTGTGTGTGCATGAGTTCTTGTGTATGCATGTGTTCTTGTGATGTGTGTGTACTTGTGTCTGTATGTGTTCTTGTGTGTGTGTGTGTGTGCATGTGTTCTTGTGTCTGTGTGTGTGTACGTGTTCTTGTGGTGTGTGTAAGTGTTCTTTTATGTGTGTGTGTGTGTGTGTGTTCTTGTGTGTGTGTGCATGTGTTCTTGTGTCTGTGTGTGTATGTGTTCTTGTGGTGTGTGTAAGTGTTCTTTTGTGTGTGTGTGTGTTCTTGTGTGTGTGTGTAGGGGGCCGTACTGTTACTGTTATTAAACAAAGTATAAAAGAAGACCATGTGATCCAACGATGTTGCCTGTAGGCCGACTTATGCTTTGAATCAAGCCACAACATAATGTAAGGAGAAGGAACCCACTCCAGACCCAATAGAATACAATCCTGATTAGTAACCACCCATACTGCTATTACCCTCCCAGCCACTTTTGTTTCCAAAGCCCAACCGCCAAACCCCTTCCCACTGCCACTAATTAATCACACCAAACATCCGTGGTGACTGCCTTATCAAAACCTCTCTTGAATCTTTTAAATATTCCATTTTTTATTCTCAAAGATATTGTTATATTTGGGGAGGGTCACGTTGTCCTAATACTGCCAGAAAAAATAATAAAACACTTTCACTGTTTAGTTTGGTTTGGTTTGGTTTGGTTTTCGCTTCAATATATTGTTATATTTCTATGAATAATTTAGCTGGCAATCAATATTTATCATTGATTGCCTACACCAGTCATGGGCAACCTGCGGCCCACCTGATGATGAGCCATATCTCATGCAGCCCCCTTCTCAAAAGAGGTTGCCCATTCCTGGCCTACAGTGTAAAGTGGTCATGTAGGTGACACAACAAAAAGCCCCCAGTCTATACTGTAAAGTGGTCATGTAGGTGTCATGACAAAAAGCACCTAGCCCATACTGTAAAGTGGTCATGTAGGTGTCAGGACAAAAAGCACCTAGTCCACACTGTAAAGTGGTCGTGTAGGTGTCACGACAAAAAGCACCTAGCCCATACTGTAAAGTGGTCATGTAAGTGTCACGACAAAAAGCCCCCAGTCTATACTGTAAAGTGGTCATGTAGGTGTCAGGACAAAAAGCACCTAGCCCATATTGTAAAGTGGTCGTGTAGGTGTCAGGACAAAAAGCACCTAGCCCATACTGTAAAGTGGTCATGTAAGTGTCACGACAAAAAGCACCTAGCCCATACTGTAAAGTGGTCATGTAGTGTGTCACGACAAAAAGCACCTAGCCCATACTGTAAAGTGGTCATGTAGGTGTCAGGACAAAAAGCACCTAGTCCACACTGTAAAGTGGTCGTGTAGGTGTCACGACAAAAAGCACCTAGTCCACACTGTAAAGTGGTCATGTAGTGTGTCAGGACAAAAAGCCCCCAATCCACACTGTAAAGTGGTTGTGTAGGTGACACAACAAAAAGCCCCCAGTCTATACTGTAAAGTGGTCATGTAAGTTTCACGACAAAAAGCACCTAGCCCATACTGTAAAGTGGTCATGTAAGTGTCACGACAAAAAGCACCTAGCCCATACTGTAAAGTGGTCATGTAGGTGTCAGGACAAAAAGCCCCCAATCCACACTGTAAAGTGGTTGTGTAGGTGTCATGACAAAACGTCCCCAGTCCACACTGTAAAGTGGTCGTGTAGGTGTCACGACAAAAAGACCCCCAGCCCATGCTGTAAAGTGGTCATGTAGGTGACACAACAAAAAGGCCTCAGTCCACACTGTAAAGAAGTCATGTAGGTGTCATGACAAAAAGACCCCCAGCCCATGCTGTAAAGTGGTCATGTAGGTGACACAACAAAAAGGCCCCAGTCCACACTGTAAAGAGGTTGTGTAGGTGTCATGACAAAAAAACCCCAGTCCATAATATAAAGTGGTTGTGCATTACTGGTGCTTTATTTTATCGACCCTGTAAGCATAAAAAGCAAAGCTAAGCTTGGTGGGATATGAAATCAGATCATAAGGGCTTGTAACTCCATGCTGCAAAGCATGGTTGGGAAAAGATATTACGGTCCTGGCTTGGAATTACATTGATCATGAATCTGCTTGATCATGGTTGACCTAGGGCTAAATGGTAACAATCACAACGACAAAAAAAGCCATATACACAACAATATAAGCGAAGACCAAAGGAACCTCGACTCCTTCTCAAATCTCTCCCTCTCTCGTTCTATATATGTGCGTGTATATCTGTATGTGTGTATATATATATATATATATGTGTGTGCGTATGTATATATGTGTACGTGTGTATATATGCATGTGTATATGTGTGCGCATAAGTATATATGTGTGTGCATATGTATATATGTGTGCGTGTGTATGTATATATGTGT
>OZ024761.1:28306971-28309471 GCA_964016885.1 Eledone cirrhosa
ACACACTCGTGTATATATATATATATATATACATATGTACATATATATATATACATACATATGTATAGGTGTATATAGGCATGAATATACACATGCACACAAATACATATATACACACTCGTATATATATATATATATATACATATGTACATATATATATACATACATATGTATAGGTGTATATAGGCATGAATATACACATGCACACAAATACATATACACACACTCGTATATATATATATATACATATGTACATATATATATATGTTTTTAACCAGTCCCAAACAAACAATCAAATTACAAAGGCCATTAAGTCCTGCTGACTGCATTACGATTACATTTAAAAACTCTTTATTCATGCTCAAAAGTAATCTGGTATAGAGTGAAGGGGCGAGGGGGAAGTTGAACCCTTCCCTACATCTACAGACACATACACACAGTGACACACATACCACAGAGAGACACAGAGAGGCACACACACACACAGATACATATGCACAAACACACAGAGTTACACAGAAAATACAGAAACACACAGACACAGAGTTACACAAACATACAGATACATATGCACACACACACACAGAGTTACACAGGCATATAGAAACATAGGCACACACAGACAGATACACAGAGAGATTCACACACACACACACACACACACACACACACACACACACACACACGCATACAGACACAGACACACAGGCAGATTTATAGAGACACATGCATATACGAATGTACGTACATACCTCCTCAAGTTAAAGAAGGACGACATATTGTGAAATTGGATAGCCATAATTGCGTTCATCTTGGAATGTTCTTCCCGGAATTCTCATTGGTTGCGGCTCATGTGACCTCCAGCTAACCCTTTCCTAACCTCTTCTAATGTCATCTAGATCTAAATACCTTCATATAACTAATTCTCTCATTTTTACTGATTCTGATGATGGCCAAACGGCTTGAGGCTCGAATCCAACAAATAAAAAAAAACACAGGCCTAGAAGTCACAGTTTCATAGACTAGCATCCTATCCCATATGAATATGAAGTAGAAAGAAGTGTTAATCAAATATTAGCAGTGGTCTTTACTGACCTACAAAGTGTCAGGAATTAGTTTGCTGACTAACTCTTGGCAGATCTAGACCTAACACATTCCCCGGGTTTAACACCAACGTTTAGTACTTGGGGAATCTTTAGCAGGTACCTTAGGTGACAGACTAACCTGAAACATAGTCTAGCACCACACCTGCGCCTTGGGTAACTTTAGTAGACATTTAAGGTGACTTGCTAACCTTACAAATGGTTTAAAACACCATCTGGGCTTTGGGTAACTTTAGTAGACACCTTAGGTGAGAGACTAACCTTACAAATGGTTTAACACACAACTTGGGCCTTGGGTAACTTTAGTAAACAATTAAGGTGACAGACTAACCTGACCTATGATTTAACACTCCAACTGGGCCCTGGCTAACTTTAGCAGACACCTTAGATAACAAACTCGTTTGTTAACTGGTTTAACACCACAACTGGCCCTTGGGTAACTTTAGCTGAGAGAGCAAACCCTCAGATATCTTCAACAGACACTTTAGGTTGCAGATTAAGCTATCACCTGGTTTAACACCACCACCTGTTTCATTGTATGTCTTTAGGATAGTTAAATGTCTTGAGACACAACTACACACTGCTAGTAAACTGGGTTAGAAGAACCCGAAAATAATGGTTTCTGATTTAGGCACAAGGCCAACGAGAAAAGTCGACTAAATCAACCTTAATACAAAGGGCAAAGCTAAGGTTCATAATGTGTGGTGGCAGTCAAGTTTGCAATTTTCAACAGTTGAAAATTGCAAACTTGACTGTCACCACACATTATGAACCTGAAGATTGCGAAAGCATGAAAGTACTTGTTCAATTAACACTTAACATTTAATATTCTACCATACTATTTCATTCTCATACCATTATAAATTTTAAAGGATTGTAAATAAAACGAGTAAATCAGACAAAGTTAGAATTCCTTTTATTAATATATATATATATATATATATATATATATATATATATATATATATATATATCATCATCATTTTACGTCCACTTTTCCCTGCTTGCAAGGGTGAGACGGGATGTGATTCTGGCTTGATTTCTACAGCTAGATGTCCTTCCTAACACCAACCTCATTTACAGGGGAATGATATGGACCCAGTCCCTATCATCTCATTTCTACAGCTGAGTAAACTGGAGCAATGTGAAATAAAGTGTCTTGCTCAAGGAAACAACACATCATCCGGTCTGAGAATTGAACTCACAACCTTTCGATTGCAAGGCCGATATATATATATATATATATATATATATTTATTAAAATAACAGATTAAAGTTTAAGCAAAGAATCGCTGCTTTCACCCTTAACGGGATCTTCTGAAACTAACAAAGTCAATCTGTGAACGCAGAAGTGAATATTTCAAAAAACATTGCAACCGGAGGAAGACAGGAAGACG
>OZ024761.1:28314471-28326971 GCA_964016885.1 Eledone cirrhosa
TGTGAAGGCGCATGGCTTACTGGTTAGAGCATTAGGCTTGCAATCGAAAGTTGTGAGTTCAATTCTCGGACCGGGCCATGTGTTGTTTCCTTGAGCAAGACCGTTTATTTCACATTGCTCCAGTTTACTCAGCTGAAAATGAGTACCAGCAATAGCTTGAGGTTTCACCCTGTGATGGACTGGTGTCCTCTCCAGGGGGAAGTCTTGTACTCTCAGTCGCTTCACGCCATGAAACCGGGATAAGCACCGGCCAAATGAGCCGTCTGGCTTAAGACAGACTTTAGACTTAGACAGTGCATTCCTGGTGTTTTATTTTATCGACCCTGTAAGGATGAAAGGCAAAGCTAACCTGGGAGGGATTTGAACTCAGATCATAAAGGGGCGTAACTCTATGCTACAAAGTATGTGTCTGACCCTCTACCGATACCGCCAATCCAACCACCCTTAATGGTTTCTGATTTAGGCACAAGGCCAAGATTTCTTGGGTTGGGGAAAGTCGATTATATGGACCCCAGTGCATTACTGATACTTTATTTTATCGACCCCGCAAGGATGAAAGGCAAAGTTAATTTCAGCGCGATTTGAACTCAGAAAGTATTATATTGGTATAATAATTGTTCCTATGTTTGGCACAAGGCCAGCAATTACCCAGTGCATAACTGGTACTTTATTTTATCGATCCCATAAGGATGAAAGGCAAAGTTAACCTCGGCGGGATTTGAACTCAGAATAGCAAGGGCCGTAACTCTATGCGTCAAAGCATGGCGTCCGACCCTCTAATCCACCGCCCTTTTTTATTGGTATAATAATAATAATAATTGCTTCTACTTTTGGCACAAGGCCAGCAATTACCCAGTACATTACTGGTATTTTATTTTATCGACCCCGTAAGGATGAAAGGCAAAGTTAACCTAATAATAATAATAATAATAATAATAATAATAATAATAATAATAATAATAATAGTTTCGGATTTAGGGACAAGGCCAACAATATTTGGGGTGAGAATGTCAATTCAATCAACCCCAGTACGTTACTGGTACTTTATTTTATCGACCCCTTAAGGATGAAAGGCAAAGTTAACCTCGACGGGATTTGAACTTGGAAGGTAAACATCCATAACTTTATGCTGCAAAGCATGTTGGTCAACGCTCTACTGATGCTGCCAATAATAAAGATGATGTCTATATTGGCCACAAGTGCCAAAACATAAAGAACTCTACAAATGAATAGGGACTGCAAATGGAGGGGGGGGGGGGGGGATTTGCATACATCTAATAAACAAAAAAAAAAAAATACAGATAAGTAAAATTAAAAACAAAAGAATTATCTGAATGGCAGTAGTGGGAGTAACCACGGGTAGGATAATTTAGGAACCCCACAGATCTGAAACCACCCTGATTGCTTAGAGCACCATAGGAATGTGCCCCTCTCCCTCATCCTAATCCTGTCCTCTCTGAATTCTCCAGTCTACTATTCCTTACTTAGAGTAAGCCGACCCCCTCAGACCATCCACGCTACATTCACTCACATTATAACTAATATACTGGGTGTGGGGTGGAAAGGAAACAGCACTTCCTTCATGACCCTCAGTGGAAAAGAAACAGGATTTCTCTCTTCACCCTCAGTGGAAAAGTAACAGGGCTTCTCCTTCACCCTCAGTGGAAAGGAAACAGGGCTTCTCTCTTCACCCTCAGTGGAAAGGAAACAACACTTCTCTCCTCACCCTCAGTGGAAAAGAAACAGGGCTTCTCTCATGACCCTCAAGGGAAAGGAAACAACACTTCTCTCTTCACCTTCAGTGGAAAAGAAACAACACTTCTCTCCTCACTCTCAGTAGAAAAGAAACAGGGCTTCTCTCATGACCCTCAAGGGAAAGGAAACAGGGCTTCACTCCTCACCCACAGTGGAAAAGAAACAAGGCTTCTATCTTCACCTTCAGTGGAAAGGAAACAGCACTTCCCTCTTAACCATCTGTCAATATAACTGACAGAGTGCCATCAATAGTAGTAGCAGCAGTAGCAACAATAGTAGTAGTAGTAGTAGTAGTAGTAGTAGTAGTAGTAGTGGTAGTAGTAATAGTAGTGGTAGTAGTAGTAGTAGTAATGGTTACTGATTCAATCCGTTGATAAAGGGATTCTCGGAACGAAAATATAATCTTGTTCCATCCATTGTTTTCACTTCCATCTCCCTCCCTCTTGCCCTCCTCCTTCTCTTCACGCCCCCATCTTATCTCTTCTCTCTCTCCTTTCCCGCTGTCCATCTTCTCAGACATACCTCCTCTATCACACACCATCTTTCACTAACTCTGTGTCCCTTTGTTTCTTAACTTCTACCTCTCCCTCCCGCTCTCTTATCTTCTACCTTTCTCTCTCTCTCTCTCCCCCTCTCGAATTTTCCGTCTCTCTCCTCCTCTCTATCTCATCTACCTGTTTCTCTCCCCCTCTCTTCCTAGCTTTCTTTCTCTCTTTCATTTTTAACTTTTTCTTATTTCTCAATATTTTGCTGTTGTGTGATTATTGTCTCGTTTCCGAGAGATTTATTCAGCGGAATGAAGCAAAAACAAACACAAGAACAAATAAAGGGAAGGAGGGGGAGAAGAAGAAGAAGAAGAAGAAGAAGAAGAAGAAAGAAGAAAAACAATAATTAATAATATATATATATATATATATATATATATATATAGAGAGAGAGAGAGAGAGAGAGAGAAATTAGAAATGCTAAACACAAAAAAAAAATTGTTACAATCTGATAAACAACGACAACAACAACTACAATAACAACAACAACATCAACTACAATAACAACAACCTTTAGACCAGAACAACAACAGGGTCAACCACGACAACAACAACAACATTAGAAATAGCAACGACAATAACAACAACAACAAAAGTAGGAATAGTGACAGCAACAACAGGAACAATCACAACAACAATGACAACCACAATACCAACAACAACAACAATAACAACCACAATACCAACAACAACAACAACAATAACAACCACAATACCAACAACAACAACAATTATAACAACATCAACATGAAAAACAACAACAGTTATACCAGCAACAACAACAACAACAGCAACAATAATAACAACATCAACAACATCAAAAACAGCAACAGCTACACTAACAATAACCACAACCACAAGACCAGCAGCAGCAGCAGGAGCAGCAGCAGCAGCAGCAGCAGAGCAGCAGCAGCAGCAGCAGAGCAGCAGCAGCAGCAACAACAACAACAACAACAACAACAACAACAACAACAACAACAACAACAACAACAACAACAACAACAACAACAACAACAACAACAACAACAACACCAGCAACACCAGCAACAACAACAACAACATCAACAATAGCAACAACAATAACAATAACAAACATATTGAAACAAGCTGCCCGAAATATGAAATAAATAACGTAAACATATAACATACACACAAAACAAAATAGCAAGAACAAAACAAGGGGTATAGATAATAGCAATGATAACAACACAATATTGGTGGAAACAATGTCTTGTTGTTGCTGTTGTTATTGTTGTTGTTGTTGTTTTGACAGCACATAAGGGAGGGGAGATAACTAGAGATTAGAAGAATAGAGCGAAATTGTTAATTCTATATGAAAGGTGGAAGAGATGATAAATCAGGAAGGGTGGAGGTGGGCGAGGAGATGAGGATGAGGGGAGGGGCGTGATGGAAAGAAGAAAAATATGAGAAAGAGAAGGGTGAGTGAGTGGAGAGAGAGAGGGTGAGAGAGTGGAGAGAGAGGGTGGAGAGAGAGTGGAGAGAGAGGGTGGAGAGAGAGTGGAGAGAGAGAGGTAAGTGAGTGGAGAGAGAGAGGGTGAGAGTGGAGAGAGAGAGAGGGTGAGAGTGGAGAGAGAGAGGGATGAGAGAGTGGAGGGAGAGAGAGTGGAGGGAGAGAGAGGGAGAGTGGAGGGTGAGATAGTTGAGAGAAAGAGGTTTGAGTGTGGAGTGAGAGTGGAGAGAGAGAGAGGTTTGAGACTGGAGTGAGAGTGGAGAGAGAGAGGGATGAGAGAGAGTGAAAGGAAAAGAAATGAATTAGAAGAAAATAAGAAAAATATGAAGGAAATCGAGAGAAAGAAGTAAATGAGAAAGAAAGAGACAATATGATAGAGAGACAGAGAACAGGAATGAGAGAAGAAATTACGAAAGAGAAAGAGAGAGAAGAAATTATGAGAGAGAAAGAGAGAGAAGAAATTATGAAAGAGAAAGAGAGAGAGAACAGGAATGAGAGAAGAAAAGACATTGAAAAAGAAAAGTAAAAAATAGAAGGAAAGAGAAACAGAGAAGAAGAGAAAGAAAGAGAATAAGTAAACGAAGGAGAAGAGAATAAGTGAATGAAGGAAAAGAAAGAGAATAAGTGAACGAAGGAGAAGAAAGAGAATAAGTGAACAAAGGAAAAGAAAGAGAATAAGTGAACGAAGGAGAAGAAAGAGAATAAGTGAACAAAGGAAAAGAAAGAGAATAATGAAGGAAGGAGAAAAAAGAGAACAAGTGAAGGAAGGAGAAAAAAGAGAATAAGTGAACGAAGGAGAAGAAAGAGAATAAGTGAACAAAGGAAAAGAAAGAGAATAAGTGAAGGAAGGAGAAAAAAGAGAACAAGTGAAGGAAGGAGAAAAAAGAGAATAAGTGAACGAAGGAGAAAAAAGAGAATAAGTGAACGAAGGAGAAGAAAGAGAATAAGTGAACAAAGGAAAAGAAAGAGAATAAGTGAAGGAAGGAGAAAAAAGAGAACAAGTGAAGGAAGGAGAAAAAAGAGAATAAGTGAACGAAGGAGAAGAAAGAGAATAAGTGAACAAAGGAAAAGAAAGAGAATAAGTGAAGGAAGGAGAAAAAAGAGAACAAGTGAAGGAAGGAGAAAAAAGAGAATAAGTGAACGAAGGAGAAAATGAAGAAAAGAATATTTTCAACAAGTCAAAGAAGAATGTAATAAAACTTAATTCAAGATATTGTATATTTCTGATATCACATAACAATATCGGATATTACAATATTCAATCACTCTCCATTTCTCTTTCTCACACTCCTTCTCTTTTTCATCAATCTTCCTCCCTCTCTGTCTCTGTGTGTGTGTGTATATATATGCATAGATATATATCCAGGGGATGTAACATGGAGTTACTGTAGGTTCACCCGGGTGAGCACTCAATGTTTAGGTTCACTTCTGTGTTGAGGTGTAGAGCTAGACAGAGTGTATTATAGTGAAATAAAACAATGACGAGTGCTTACTCCTTTATTGCATTTATTGGTTGGTGACAAGCATTTCGCCACTAATCAGCTCAAGGTTTGATCTGTATCAAAACACATCACCAACCAATAAACGTAATGAAGGAATAACCACTTGTCCTTGTTTTATTTCACTATATATATATATATTATATATAACTGCTCTGTAGAACAACTGATGTTATTACATTGAGCTATTTATCTTACTGGTAATAAGGTAGTAATAAATTACTGACCTTCACTGTTTAAGGTTTAAAATATACATCTTAGTGGCTAGAGCATTGGCCTTGCAATCAAAAGGTTGTGAGTTCAATTCTCAAACCTGGTGATGTGTTGTTTCCTTGCGCAAGACAACTTTATTTCACATTGCTCCAGTTTACTCAGCTGCAGAAATGAGATGATAAGGACTGGGGTCCATATCATTCCACTGCAAAGTGGACGTGGAGGTGCCACGGAAAAAAAGCACCCAGCACTCACTGTAAATGAGGTTGGTGTTAGGAAGGGCATCCAGCTGTAGAAATCAAACCAGAATCAGTTCCTGTCCCACCCTTGCAAGCAGGGAAAAAGCGGACGTAAAATGAAATGATGATGAAATGATGATAACTATAAAAAGTTTAATATATACATAACCATAAATAGTATCCTTAATATTATATATATATATATATAAAAGGATGAAAGGCAAAGCTAACCTCGGCGGGATTTGAACAAAAAGGGTCATAATGATGCTACACAGCATCATTATGACCCTTTTTTAGGGCTGACACCTTCAAGCATTTTTTAAACCCGGAAGGAGGCCATCCCTCTGCAAGTCTGAACACAGCAGATCTCATCCAGAGAACGATAGAAAGTGGGAAAGAGATAGAGAAAAAGAAACGACCGGTAGTTTTTTTTATTGACCTCGAGTGGATGAAAGGCAAAGTTGACCTCGATAGGATTTGAAGTCAGAGAGCAGGGAGGTGAAACGAATACCACAGTGCAATGTTTCTGATCGTCACATGACTTTGCCAATTTGCCACCTGAATATCATCATCATCATCTTCGTTTAACGTCCATTTTCCACGCTAGCATGGGTTAGACGGGAGTTGTCCCACTTGAGGCAAGGTTGGTCGGGTGATCATGTCTCGCTCATATAGGACTATCTGGCAGGTTTTCTACGGCTGGATGCCCTTCCTAACACCAACCACATTTACAGTATATATATATATATATTTAATATAGAAATGGCTTCTACAGGACTAGAACTGTTTCATTCAAAGGAAATCGTCAGAAGGGCTTTCCTGGTGATTTCCTTCAAATAAAACAGTTCTAGTCCTGCAGAAGCTATTTCTATATTAAATACTTAAACTCTACTATGTATTGAGTACTTTACTTACTATGGTTACCCCCGATTGAACCCAGGATACACACACACACACACACACACATATAGATATATTTATAACAAAGGAGTTGTGGTAAGGAACCAGATGGACCTTAACGCACCAGAGTACTCAATACTTAGGGTAGTAGAGTGGGTAATAGGAGAAAGTATGACCCTGACGGCAGAGCTCAAGCCGTTTCGACGACTATTTCTGGACTAAAGTGGACTTTAGTCCAGAAATAGCCTTCGAAACGGCTTGAGCTCTGCCGTCGGGGTCATACTTTCTCCTATAGATATATTTATATATACATACATATATGGGTATGAACATGGATATATATTTCTCTGTGTGTGTGCATGTTTGTATATTTTTTGTGGTTCTACTTATATATATATACATATAAATACATATATTATATCTTATTTCAATCACCTATATGAATTCCATAAATTCCATGATTATCTTTCTAAATTTTAAATTAAACCCCGTATCTCATGACTAATGTGATGTGGTGTATAGTTTTCAATTGATGGTCAAATATGTTAAAAGGGTTTTACTATGCAAATTATGTAAATTTATTCAATATAATGAGATTCGTTTATGCAAAAGAACTGGTGAGGGACCAAATACTCTTTTGAATATATATATCGCTCATAGTATAAAGTCGAAATAATGCAGTAAAAGTAGAGAACACGCTAATAATATATTATAATTTTTAAGTTACTATTGTATTTTCACAGCAAAGGTTTTATCTCACATAATTATCATACAGTATTGAATCTATGAGATTTTGATATTATTTATTTTCAGAATAATAATTTAACATAATTATGAGTGAACTGTTAGTTACAACCAGTTAAAACAGAAAGAGGTGAGAGGATTCCAGCTGGAAATGGCCAGCTTAAATGTTAAAGGGTTAATCCATCAAAATTTCTGGTCTTGTACCTAAATTATAAATCATTGTTGAAGGGTAGTTAATGGATGGAGTTCTTAGAGGGTTGAAAAAGTATTTAGCAGTATTTGTTACAACTCTTTACATTATAAGTTCAAATATTGCCTTTCATCCCTCTGGGGATGATAAAATATAGTACCAGTCAAGTACTGGGGTTGATAAAATATAGCACCAGTTAAGTAGTGGGATTGATAAAATATAGTACTAGTTATGTACTGAGGGCGATAAAATATAGTACCAGTTAAGTACTGGGATCGATAAAATATAGTACTAGTTATGTACTGGGGGCGATAAAATATAGTACCAGTTAAGTACTAGGGTTAAGATAATCAACTTTCTAATTCCCCTAAATTTGCTGGCCTTTTGCTAAGTGTAGAAAGAACTTTTTCTAAGTCATTTTACTTTAAAAATAAATAGAAAAGTCATTTGAGTATTCTGTTGCTAGCCTGTATAATGACTAAGCAAACAAAAACCAAAAAAAAAAACAAAGAAAAAACGAATGTGTGAACAAGTTGAATTTAAGTGTGGTGTATAAATTCTCAATAATATACACATTACAGAATGAGTTTCATTGTGTATAAAGATTGACTGAGTCTAAAAAGAAGCCATTTTAGATTCTAGCTTGTTATTTTTTCAAACTTGTTGAATCAAATGACTAAGCAAACAAAAACCAAAAAAAAAAACAAAGAAAAAACGAATGTGTGAACAAGTTGAATTTAAGTGTGGTGTATAAATTCTCAATAATATACACATTACAGAATGAGTTTCATTGTGTATAAAGATTGACTGAGTCTAAAAAGAAGCCATTTTAGATTCTAGCTTGTTATTTTTTCAAACTTGTTGAATCAAACCTGTCAACTTCTGAAAGTGTAATTATGCTGATAATATATACGTTTGAATGGATTTGCCCTTAATGCAATTGAATCTATGATGTTTGGATTAATGGCAGATTAAGACCTTGAAATAGGAAATTTCCTTGGAATAACATTTAATGTTAATAATAAAAATATCCAGTCGTACATTAAATCAAAGTCGCAGTAATATAAATAGACCACAATTCTAACCCATCCACCATGAGAGTGTGTGTGTACATGTGTGTGAATAGATGTGTGTGTGAGAGAGAGAGAAGGAAAGTGTGTATGTGTGTTTATGTACATGTGTGTATATACATAGGTGTTCATGCATATTTGTGAGTATATGTACATGTGTGTATATGCATGTGTGTATGAGTATCTTTGCGTTTCTCATATACCAAGAATGAAGACTGCTAATGCTTAAAGACAAACATATCTGGGAAGAGGTAGGTGTAGCTAGATAGATGCCACGTGAAGATTGCTAGTATTCAAGGACAGATAAATACTTGTAGAGAAAGATGAATGCTTGTAGTTAAATATAGGGAAATCTGGAGAGATGGTTAGATAGATCTTGAGAGATAGATCTAGAAATATTGATAGATAGACAGATGCAAGAGGGATGGATGGAGAGATCTTGAGAGATAGATCTAGAAATATTGGTAGATAGACAGATGCAAGAGGGATGGATGGATGGATAGTTCTTGAGAGATAGTTGTGAAACAAAGGTTGTTGTTATTGGATAAATGTAGACAGATCTAAAGACAAATGAATCTAGATCTAGAGACATAGACATATCTGGAGAGATAGATGTGAATGAAGATTGTTAGAGGTTAAAGATAGATAGATCTAAAGAGAGAGATGGGGGAAGAGAGGGGGATGAGAGAGAGGGGGAGAGAGGGGGGAGGAGAGATGGAGGAGAGGGAGCTGTAGATCCAGAGAAATAGACAGATGTGGACAGATAAATAAATAGATACATGAATGGATAAATAGATAGATAGATGTGGAATGATAGATATATGGATGGATGGATGAATGGATGGATGTGGAATGATAGATAGATAGATAGATATGTTTCTTTATTAGCCACAGGGGCACAAAAGAAGGGGACAAATACAAAGGGGGAAGTTTACATACAATAAAAACGTGTAAAATATCACAAATGCAATTTAAAAGTTAGTCGATTTTCACCAATAGGGGGAGACATTTCATATGGGTAATACATACCCCCGAAAAAATGTGCAACCCTTATCTCCAGGAGTACGAAGAGTTTGTACTCTTTTCCTCTCCTCCTCCTTTTCCTTAACCTACAGGCTGATATAGAGAGATGGCTCATTCACTCGGGCCATTCTCGCCACTTTCACCCACCTTTCATAAAACTTGCTGGGGTACAGCACCCCTCTCGCCATCCTGATTCTTCTTCCAAAGTGGTATTTGAAAAAAAGAATCAGTTGTTGGCCGGAGAGAAAGGTGTCTGACCTCAGCCCTTTCAACCTTGTCCACCATACAACCTCTTTCGCCATAGCTATCACACAAAGGAAAACTGCCTCCCCTTCGTTTTTGAAGGATGGTGGCGGTTTGATCAGGACAATGGACTCGGTGGTCAACCGGATTGGTCCCACCCGCGACAATAGTCATTCTACATAGCCCGACAGGTCGGTGACGCCCGGGCAGTGTATGAATGCATGCGCGACGGTTTCTTCGTCTCGCACGCACCTTGGACAGACCTTTTTTGCAGGGTCCCTGCCCATAGATAGATAGATAAGTGTGGAATGATAGATTGCAAATAAGAAGATGTTTAGTGGTTAAAGACAGATAGATCTAGAGGTAAAGTGGGGGAGAGAGAGGTGTAGATCCAGAGAAAAAGACATATGTGGATGGATAGATAGATAAATAGATGGGTAGGTAGGTATGGAACGATATATTGCAAGTGAGAAGATTGTTAGTGGTTATATCTTTAACTCAACATATTTCATTTCCTGTATATTAAATACAGTAACTATACAAATAAATTGGCAAGAAACTAGCTTTTGATGTTTAGAAGATGTGCGGTGGTGGTGGTGGTGGTGGCGGTGTTGCTTGTGATGGTGGTTGTAGTGGTAGTGGTGGGGGCGGGGGTGTGTGTGGGGGGGGGGGGGGGTGTCTGTGGCAGGGAGGTGGCCGTGGCTCAGCTCGTGTGTACGATGATGGTGGTGTCGTGTTGAATGTATGCTGCATGGTGTGATATGGCGAGGAAGCGTGGCATTACATACATATGTGTGTATGTATGTATGTGTGTATATGTATATATATATATATGTATATATATATGTATGCATTAAAGATATATATAAATATACATATATATAAATATATATATATGTGCGTATATATGCATTAACATATATAAATATACATATATTAACATATATACATACATACATATATATATATATATATATAAATATATATATATATATTTATATATATATATATATGTTGTAAGTATATGTGTATGTGTGTGTGTGTGTATATATATATATACATATAAGTTGTATGTATATGTGTATGTGTATATATATATATGTATATATATGTGTATATATATATATATATATATATATATATATATATATATATATATATATGGTAGTTATAGAGGTGTAGTTTAACCTAATGAGATTTATTTGTTAATTAGTGCTAGTGAGGTGATGGTGGCTCTGTGATAATTGGTGGTGATGGGGTTGTGGTGGTTGTGGTGGTGGTGGTGGTGGTGGTGGTGTTGTCACTAATGTTCCTTGTAATGCTGTGATTGGTGCTTGTGGAGATGGTGATGGTGGCACTGTGATAATTGGTGGTGATGGGGGTTGTGGTGGTTGTGGTGGTGGTGGTGGTGGTGGTGGTGGTGTTGGTGATGGTAACAGTACTAAAGATTGTAAATACTTTGTTACCATGTTTAGAATGAAATACTCTACCGATAATTTTTAATTGAAAATAATCATGAAATAACTAACTTTCTGATTATTTATTTGGGCTTTGGAACATAACTTAACAAAGGTTCTTACATAAAATTAGGGTGAAAGATTTTTAGATTAATATAAACGTTTTAAATTAAACAGTTTTCTATCATAAAACCAAGGGTGGTTTCAGGTGGTTTGTCAATGAGTGTGCAGACATATAATAGTATCTGATTTAGACAAAGGGCAAACAATTATGGGGGAGGTGAAAGTCGATTAAACCAACCCCAGTGTATAACTGGTACTTTATTTTATCAAGCTTTTAGCTCTAGAGACACAGTATCCATTAAAACCTCCATGCTTCCTGAGATTCGCCAACACTGCACCTGATGTGCCCCCACCTGCATGCACACGCACACATGTATTTCATGACTCATACACTGTTCATTTTCCTGACATTTGAACATTATTCTATGTACTATACATGCACCCCTTTGATGAGTTGTAGTGCACCTGAGCACTGTACACAATAATTTCATTATTTTTATTAACCCCGGTGGATTGGCAGTATCGGTAGAGGGTCGGACGCCATGCTTTCCAGCATAGTTTCGTCCCTTTACAGTCTGAGTTCAAACCCTGCCGAGGTTGACTTTGCCTTTCATCCTTACGGGGTCGATAAAATAAAGTACCAGTAATGCACTGGGTAATTTGCTGGCCTTGTGCCTAAAGTAGAAACAATTATTCTATGTACTATACAAGCACCCCTTTGATGAGTTGTAGTGCACCTGAGCACTGTACACAATAATTTCATTATTTTTATTAACCCCGGTGGATTGGCAGTATCGGTAGAGGGTCGGACGCCATGCTTTCCAGCATAGTTTCGTCCCTTTACAGTCTGAGTTCAAACCCTGCCGAGGTTGACTTTGCCTTTCATCCTTACGGTGTCGATAAAATAAAGTACCAGTAATGCACTGGGTAATTTGCTGGCCTTGTGCCTAAAGTAGAAACAATTATTCTATGTACTATACAAGCACCCCTTTGATGAGTTGTAGTGCACCTGAGCACTGTACACAATAATTTCATTATTTTTATTAACCCCGTAAGGATGAAAGGCAAAGGTAACTGCAGCAGGATTT